>JAQGAP010003605.1:0-12044 GCA_034697805.1 Orchesella bifasciata | reverse complement strand
GATTCATAAAATTAAGTTTAAAAATGCTTATTTAATTGCTGAAATAAGAAACAATAAAAACTATTCTTCGACAGCCCGCAAGGGCTGTCAAAGTACGGCCGGTCTCAACGGTCCGGCCTGTCACGTGTGTGCTAGTTGTTGCTATAGTAGGCCAGGCCCTGCTGATGAGCAAGAATTTGGTGACCTGCTTTTTGAAAAGGAGCATGGGACAGTAAAATTGGAAAGTGAAACTCTACCTAAAGATGTGGAAGGAGAGAAATACACGTAAGAAATTAAATATTCATGAGAATTCATATAATCTACAATCGGCAATCAGCAGCATTTCCGATGTCCCTTCCATCCACTTTGCAAACTAGAGTTTTCAGATATTGGCTTCAGCGAGAAACACGAAGATATGCATCTCATTTGCCATCCATCAAATATTCTGAAAGAGTAGCCGATTTTACCGGAATGCTGAGGCTCTCCTCAATCATAAATGCAACCTAAATAGCAGATGTAACGGAACGCTGCGACTGGAAGCGGAGGTGAACGAGCTCCAGGAAATAATAAGAAAACAAAGTCGTCTTTTTAATTATTTATGTATACATGTAATTTTTATTTGATTGGAAGATCCATTTCAGAACTTCGGTAATAAATTTTCTTACTTGTACAGAATCGATTTGTTTGGTGTTTTTTCTAGTTAAAATGATAATTTGATGACTTGTGTTAAATGGATAATTACCGATGTATTGATAATGACAGAAACCTGGGAAAATACATAAAAAATACAAATAATACGAGCATACGAGTGGAATTACTTGAAATGAATCGCCACACTAGGACGTAGTAATCAATGTTCATTTACTTTTAACTTGAAAGTATATATCACCAGCAGTTGTTCTCCACAGCAAAATATAGTACTTTTAGCTACAAACTTATGAAGCATTCTTAAATTTTTTACATCCTGAAGGTACTTGAACTTCATTCCCTTCGACGGTGTTCCTTTTTCTCTTACTTATGGTTGCTGGAGCTTGGCTAACCATCAACAACGATATCCCTCAGCTTTTTAAATGGCTTACTGTATTTGTTTCGTTCGGCTGGGTTAAGGGGAGCGTTTGAGGTTCTCAATTCAAGATAACTCCTTTCACAGCTTTTCTCTTAATAGATTCTTTGATTTTATTCCATTTGACTTCATATTAAAATGTTACAACAAAGGAACGCTGTATCACATTTTGTTGCAGGAAACATCGAGTGCTTTTGGGACCGGGGAAGTTGAGATTTCGGCTTAGCTCATGTTGTTCAATAGTCCCTTCTACTGTTTACTTTCTTCTGAGGGTTGCTATTGCATCCTGTGCAATATCAATCTTGATCTACGTTTCACGACAAATTGTATTTGTTTCTTCGCTTTTAACAATTTGTATTACTTTAATTGACTACTGAGTTACTTCTGATTTTCCGACCCAATTCCACTGTCATTGTTTTGTTTTCGGGTAGGATTAACTAACATCTCAATTTACACGACAGCAAACAGCTTGTAATCTTTAATGAGTTATTAACTCGGAGTGAATTTAATTTATACCAAAGCAAAATATGATCTAACCTGTATTAATTAAACGTTTCTACATTATTAATGTTCTAACTTGTTGGATTGGTAATTTTTTGATACTTGAAGTCATAAATGCCAACAGCTGTAGCATAAATCAAGGTTGAAGGTAACACCTACAAAAGAAGTTAATCCTATCCATGTCCATTTCAGGATTCGTTCCAGCTGACAGCCAACAACTGACGATCATCAGCTTGGCAATGGGAAAACAGAAACTGGCGAAGGGGAACGTAAAGAAGCCCGTACAAGTGTACACGTTGCAATAAGTCGTTCAAAACATCTAATAACCTGAGCAGACACTTCAGAACTCATTCCAGCCGAGTGAAGCCTTGGATTTGCGCATTTTGTAACAAAGGTTTATGCGAGCGACAACAGCTTGAGATCCACATTAACACCCATCTGGAGGAAAGGGCGCACGAGTGTCAGCAGTGTAATAAGTCATTCAAAACTCGCCGGAACTTAGTTAGCTACAACAAGACTCATGCGAATGCGAGGCTTTATTGCTGCCCGTTTTGTAACAGCCTTTCCAACCGAAACAGCGATCTCCTTGACCATGTCACACGGCACATTCGGGAGAAACCATTTCCATGTCACATGTGCTCCAAGGGCTTTGTAACGTCTGGTGACAGGAATGGACACTTACTGCGCTGCCACAGTGATAAAAAGCAAGCCTTCAAAAGTTAATCGACAATTGTTTTAAATGTTCGTTAACTCAAATTATGAATTTCATTTTTTACATTTTAATGTACAGGAGAAACTTCAGCTGTACCCTCTGTGGCAAAGACTTCCATAGTTGGGCGGAGTTAAATAAACATCTTCGCGTTCACACGGGAGAGCGCCCATACAAATGTTACACTTGCCAAAAGACGTTCAAAACACAGTCTCATCGTGTCCCACATATTAACTCGATCCATGTAAATTTGAAGACGGTGCACTGCTTATTTTGCAACAAATCTTTTTCCAACAAGCAGAATCTTTACCTACACCTCTTTAATCATTTGGGTGAGAAGCCGTATGACTGCAAGATCTGTGGAAAGGAGTTCGGAACCTCACAAAATCTTCAACGTCATTTGAAGACTCATGATGATACGAAGTCGTTTTGGTGTCCAGTTTGTGGTAACGGATTCAAGAGTCAGGATAACGTCCATCGTCATGTCAGAATGCACATTATGGAAAGGCCATACTCATGCGAAGTCTGCTTCCAAGACTTTGTTACCTCGAGGCAGTTACGGAGACATGTCTGTGAGGATGCTAAAGTCAAGAAAGGGTACAGCATGTGATAAAAGCATATAAGTAATCATTTTTATATTTTAGTGTGGTTAGTTGGAAACGATTTTTTCTTGTTTTCATTTCTGAACAGTTTACCGAATCGGAAGACGGTCAAAGGAAAGGGAGGAAACGGCAACAGCGCTAATTCCGAATGAACCCCTCTGAACGACATCGTAGTAAAAAAAATTAAATGAAGTTGGAGAGTGTAGTTGCCAAATGAAATAGAAATCATACGAAGTGAAAATTAAATTAATAAATGTGTTTAGTCTTTATTCAGCTTTAACAATATTAAATATCGTTAGTTAGGCTGTCGTCCTAATCTATTGACTTAAATAACTTAATATCGTTTCCATTTTCATTATGTCGGTTCTTGTTTGTTGGTAAATAGAATAAACTAGTAATCCTGTTTTTGTGTTGTAACAACAGAGTAACCTATAAAAATTGTTCAGCCAGATTGTCGTGATTTGGATGTTCTAAATTTACTTACATTCCTTGAAAATTACTTAAATATTACATCTTTATTAACCAGTTTTTATTATGAATATCCTGAGCATTGTCTGACTTCTAGACAAAATCTAGCATTTACTGTCTTCTGAAGTTATTTCTATTTGTGACTTTCGTAAAAACAAATAAACAAGGTTTGGTATTGATATGCAATTTTTAAATAGCTATTTCCTATTTACGAAGAAGTAAGCATTATAAAGCATTCGGAAACTACGATTCATCCGAGTAAAGGTGAAAGAGATATTTGGAAATGTCTTATTCCAAAGAATCACCTACATTTTAAAATTTTTGCTCTTGGCTTCAAGTGGATGCAGTATGTTCAAAAAAGGTAAGGTTGGTTAGTGACTCTTGGTGAGTGGTAAGTTTGGGCATGGGTGGATTTTGGCTTGGAGTCTCTGCCTAGGCACATCAAAGAAAACATACGATGTCTTATTCCAATGAATCAAACTGTACTTTTGATTTGCAGAATAACTTGTTGCAAGCGGTTATACTTGCCGCATATAATTCGTGCATTAACTACTTAAATAACACAGTGTTAAGCATGAAATTTATCATTTATTTTTAACAGAAGCCTATCTGAATTTTTTACACAATCAAAATAGTAGCAATGTAGTGTTCGTTCGATCACTTCACGCAATCCTTGTTATATGCACCAATAGTAATTCTGATTACTCAAATACCACAAAATTTAATCAAATATAGGAAAAGAAACGTTTCTGATGACGAAAAATAGTAATTTCAACTTAGTTTACGCATTTACATGCATTTTATATTGAATTATATATACATTTAGTTTTCTCCATTAAATCCACATAAAGTGAGGTGGATTGGAGATGGTTTTATCCGGATTAAAATCGTTTTTATCCATTGTCATTAGAATCCACCCGCAATGTCTGTCACCTACGCCGCATTTGTATTCGAGCAAAAGTTGATCGAAAAACATCACAGTGAGATGTATGAAGCAATATAAACATGAACAAACGCTCTCACGGAAGACAAAGAGAATGAATTTCGACCATGAAGCAACAATGTACAGCAGCGTACGGAACAAAACCATTGAGCGTTTAAGTAGGAGCGGGAAATATCCATGCACCATGACAAAAAGAAAATAGACATAAACAACCTGCGCAGTCAACAGTTTTTGTTCGTTGAAATTCTCGCAACTAACTGGCCCCCACAATTTAAATTTTGCAAGACCTAAAAACTAATCGTATTGGAATTGAAATTGGTAAGCTAAACTGTTGAAACCTTTTAAGTTCTAGATTGTGGGTAAAACATATATTGTTGTCATTTGTGGACTGGACACTCCTAAATATTTTAGCTTTATGTACTTCTAGGTTGTCAGAGTCAATGACGTTGTGATTGGCGAAAATGTCGACTGTAAATTGTAAAGCTCCATCCCTCCCAGTGATGAACCAGGATCAACCAAGGCCGGAGGAAGCGGCTCCTCCATCGTCTCCAAAGACAATTGAAGATCTGCCACCTGAGGGATGCCCTTTTTCCATTTACAACATTCATAATATAATATTTGGTATACGAGACGAAATAAAGCGAGCACTTTAATGTCAAAATCTACTGGTATTGTTAAATTGCAGATGCTGACCAAAATTTTGGAGTTGGTGACACTGGATGGCAACAAGAAAAACATGTTGGGAAGCCGGCTGGTCAATTCCCAGTGGAAACAAATTTTGGATTCCCTCATCGAAAATGGAATTTGCTCAGGCAAGTTTGAAGCGGTTCCAGCAGTTAGCATCGAAGTCGTCGATGACGCACTCAACTTGCGATCTCCAACGAGGGTTGGTGACAGTGTGAATCCGTTTCCGTTCAAATCTCTCTGCATCATCGGAACTTTCAGCGCCGAAGCTGTCCACAATCATCGAGAGCGTTCCCAGTTCCCGATGCTGAGTTTACCAGCCTTTGCAGCAAGATTTGGAGAAAATCTAACCACTTTCACCTTCTGCGACCAATTAGACATGCCCATCAACTCACTGGCTGCGATGCTTCGCTCAATGCCCAATTTGAAACGGCTAAGTTTGGAGGAAGTGAAGGAAGAAAGTCTCTTCACAATTCGGGAACGGGAAGAACTTGTTATCCCAATTGCACCACATTTGCCAAGCCTCACCACCTTGGAAATTGCGTTTCGCTACCCATTCATATTCATGAATTGTAAACCATGCATTCTAATCGGATGGCTGATTGGTTCGTATTCTTCGCAGTTGGTGCGCTTGCATTTGGATTCAAGACATCCGCTACCTCCTCTTCTGGCACGCCACCAGTATACATATTCCGTTTCCGAAGAAGATACTCGTCCAATCGTTAGCACCTCGGAGTCTGCCTTTCGGAATCTGAAAGAGCTTAATCTCATTCATCCCAATAAGGAGTTTCTAGTAAGCAGTGAAGCCCCTGCACTCCAACGTTTATCACTGTCAAGAAACGGCATCTTTTCAGAACTGTACGATTTTGACTTTGGAGATGTGACAGCCTTCATTGAGAAATGTAGCAGTACTTTGGAGACTCTTAATTTCAACTGGGGTCGATGGGATGATGAGGTCCCGTTTGGGAATCTTGATGGACGCCCACAGCTTCATCTTGGACCTGCGGAAGTTGGGTTTCCACAGCTAAAAACTGTCTCTATCTGTTATCCTTCTTCGGATTTGCAAGAAACCGTCCTCAGTGCGTTCCTCCTCAAGTTTCGTGCGCTGAAAACGCTCCACTTACTCTGCTTTTGGGATCACCATTTTGACTACAGGGTCCCAGTCGATGAGCATCACAATGCGAATGAGGACAACCAAAATGGTGCAAAAGTTGTTGCTCTCAAAGATCAGTTGGCTCCGCTTCATCAAAGGATACGTGAGATTCAGAATAACATGACGTCAGCATCATCAGCTATAGACGCATTAGTAGCTCGTCATAATAATCTACCACATGAGGAACTACAAATGCTTGAAGCTGAACTGGAAACTCTTAATGTTGAGCTGAGGAGGCTTGACGGGGTCATGACTGTCGCTCAAATTGAGAGGTCAGAGATTTACAATCGATTGGCTACCCTTGGTGAAAATACGAAACAGATAATGGTTCAACAGTTGTTGGAGCGGGAAGGATTTTGGAGCACCATTCCTAGTCTCAAGACCGTGACTGTCAGCTCTGAGCACAAAAATAATGGGGATGTCTGCGTGGTTCGAAGAACGGACGATGCTTGAGTCGTCGACGGTGGACAATTGATTGAATTTGATTCTATTGTTAAATTAAAATGCGTGTTTCCTTTATTCACCATTTGTGGACATCAGTAATTATTGCCTAGTTTACATATAAACGTCTAATTTATGAATTAAAATCTGTAGAATTACCAAAAAAACCGTTCAACTGTTTAGACCGATTTAGACCTTAAATTAATTAAAAATGTTGAATGTACTCTTCTTGTGAAAAAATAACCAATAAAAATAAAACATTGTTTATTTTAAATTCTGGTAACGTCTCCTAATAGAAAAATCAACTGGCTTGTTTAGCGTCTACTAATACCTTCAGAGTTAGTAAGTGCACGTCAAACATTGTAATGAGTTTATCTCATTTTGTATTCCATTAAATGACTGTTCACCTTATTGTCGGGAATCGTTTTCGCGTCACAAGGTTTGTGCGCAATAACCTACTAAATGGCTATTCAAAACTGCTCTCAGAATCATTTTGTGGTCTTCATATGTTATAAGCATGCTACCGATTGTGCAACTGAACTAACCGATAAGTAATTTCAATTCCTACCTTTTAAAAACTCATTTGCTCCATCTTGACCTTATTCTTTAGCGAGTGATTGAGAGTCTCAATCATTCTCTCTCAATCAATCAATCAATGTCTCAATTTGAGACCCTTCTTTATGGCAGGTAACTGCAGTCAAGTACGGTAAAAATTGAGGTGACTGTTTGTGATGAAAGCTAAACTCAATAAACTGCTGAATGTTGCAGTGAGATGAGGTGCAAAATTAATTGCCAGTGAACCGTGGAAATCATTACGATTTTGTATTTTTAATATTATATTTATTTACGCCCAGTTGGGCTCAAAACTAATGTTACTACATATGCCAAAAAGGAAAGGAAAGAAAACGTGGCTCTTCTGATGAGAGTCCAGATATCAAGTGTAAAGAAAAAATTACGGCATGACAAATG
The DNA here is from genome assembly GCA_034697805.1 of Orchesella bifasciata. NCBI lineage: Eukaryota > Metazoa > Arthropoda > Collembola > Entomobryomorpha > Orchesellidae > Orchesella > Orchesella bifasciata. The sequence goes on along the minus strand of JAQGAP010003605.1, from coordinate 4,532 downwards.
ACATGAATGAATATAATAATGTGTAATGCTGCTGGAGATCTGTGAAACATGCTGTGTTCCAAATCAAACGAGAACTACTGACCTTGACTATCTCAAATCAGACATCCAAGAATTTATTTTTAAACTAATTTTGGCTTAATACATCAAGTCAATAACTTCTTCAGTACGTCGTTTCTTTGTTCTCATCATCTCAGTCATCCTCATCTTCTTCAAATCGATTTTTTATGCTAACAAGCGACACTTCAGTGATTTTTAGACGATCTGAATTACCGTGTACGGTGTTCATCAGCTACTCTTTGCTAATGTAGAGAGGGTCCGTTGGATTTCGTAGCACATATCATAGACCTCTAGCTTCTCTGCCACCTCTTTGATGGTTCTCCGGGACGTCTGGCTGGTCGCGTACTTAATTTCGGCCACCTCCGTCTCCGCTTTGAATTCTGCAAAGAAACAAAAAGATATTAAGTATTTGAAATTCATATAACGCACGCATAATGTAACATAATGCCATCACCTTTTGTCTCCTCTTTAAGTAAATGAACTGGTTCGACTCCTTTCTTACCCCTGTGCTTCTGCTGGATGTGGGACTTCATTCCACTAACACTAACAATCTTTTTGCCACAGCAGGAGCATTTGGAGAGAGTGTCTATGTGGATATAGTAGGAAGTGACTCCTTTGTTGCAAATGGACCAGGTCTTCTTGATCTTCAAATGGAGTCATCGATAATGGTCCCTCAATTCCCTGTAGTCCATCTTACATTTTTTACACCTGCCAGGTCCAATTTGTAATCTATTCTTGAGTAAGCAACCTATAGTTTCCTGTCGGTATTTCGAAACACCTTACCTTGCTGTAAATCTATATGAATTAACCCAATACTTTCCTAAATGGATCAAAATCTTCATTATTGGCATAAACGGGTTATCAGTAAAAGTCACTACCCTGCACACATCGACCGTTTGGCTTGTAAATACATATCCATCGATGAGAGATTTTTTGGTTCCGATACTCCAAATAATAATCGGCCTATCTCCGGAGCCATTATGTACTGGATATTCAGTAGGCTGAATACGTCCTCCTTGTGTTCTCTTACTAATAGACTGGGCAATTTGTTTGGGTCACCAAGAAGCTAAACTCAAGACGAGGGCGCCAAAAATGTTTGCAGAGATAGGGTTTCCGGCACAGTGGAAAAAAGTTTCATCCACAACCAATCCTACAAAACTTTACCAAGTCAATTTATTTTCAAAGTTGAGAAACGGTTGTCTGCAGCACAACCAACGATGCAAACGATAATTTCAACTAAAGCAAGGTTTTCCACGTCCTAGAAAATGACAAACTTTTCAAAAGAGTCTCTGTCTTCTAAAAAAGCAGGTTATCCTTTATTGCTTGGAAGAATAAACTGAAAAGTTTAAAAATTTACACTAATTAGATGGACTTTAATGATAAAATTTGGCAGTCTTTAATGTCAGTTAGTGTTCACGCACAGTTGTTTTAGCTATCTTTCTTCTACTTTAATCAATCCCCTCTTCAATAAAATGGTAAACAAGCTATAAATAACTAACTGATGCTGATGATTCTGGATAATTGATGTCGGTGACTGGTTTTAGTAACAAGAAGCAGCGATTAAGCGGTCCTCTCCTTTGAAAAGTTTTATAGAGCAACTTGAAGCTCAGAGAAAGAAAAAGGAGAAAGAACAGGCAAAATCTATTCAAAAAGAGAAAAAAAGTTAAAGAAGAACAGCAACAGAAGAAAAATGCGAGAACAGCTTTTGTGGAGACCCTCAATCTGGCCAAGAGGGCTCGATTTGAAGAAATTGGGTTACCCGGTGGAATGGAAAAATCTTTCGAAGATGAAGTGACACAGTTAGACGCGTGCGGTGTTGATGTTGGTTCACTTAAACACTCCAAAGCTTTTGCTGCAGAGATGAGTAATTACTTCGCATAACAGGGCAAAAGGTAGTACAGCATGAAATTTAGTAACCTCATCCAGCGTCTGGTTACCCACCACCTAATGCTATTATTGCAGACGCAATGTCTCCAAATAGACTGATTTTGCTAACTGAACCTAACCACAACCCTTCTGTAACCTTTTGTTAAAATAGGGCCATATCGCATGAGTCGTTTCGCTCTCTGACTTCTAAGGGTTTCAGAAAGTAATAATAACATTTAACTTCTTGGGCTATCAAATGCAACCTCTCTATCAAATGCAACTCCTCTATCAAACGCGATAATAATTTTCTACTACGAACTACTCACTTTTCAACCCGTATCCTTCCGATAACACATACCTTTCACGGTCTACAGTCCTTATATCAACAACACAATTACGGAAAACAAGACTATGGAAGTTTTTACTACATACAAAAAATACTTAAGGTGGCCCTGGTCTGACTCTGTTCTCTATTCGGTTGCTGAAACAAAAACCACCACTCCTCAAAGCTACTCCGAGCCTACAGCTTGCCTGTACATACGCATTTTAGTTGTAAATATGTCAAGGAATGCTCATGCGAGAATTTTTACTTAACTGCCTCAATCGTAATTCTTGTTGCGTATGAACGACTTGAATGATTTCCTTGAACCTTCTCTTGACAAAAACCCATTTGCTCCAAAACGGACATAAAAAGTGTCTAAACGAAAGGAAGATCGATAATTTTGTATAAAGCTAGGGTAAAAAACCACACTTGTGGCGGTATTGAACTCACTAGCTACTTTTCATAGCATAAAGGACAAATCAGACCATATTATAATTAAATGACGGAGATCTTACTCACATGCAGTCATATTTAAATGCGCTCTCACCTCTCTGTTCCATTACAAATCCCACACCTTAAGGCAAGCTTGGTATATCTCGTTCAATATCAGAAAATTCTTGAAACTCTTAAGTAACCAAAATTATAAACATGTCTAAAATGAGTACGCCATAAATACCACCAGACTCGGTTTATTCAAATCCAATTTGAGTCTTGTTACCTACGACTACATTTAGTTTATCCGAACTTGAGATTTGACAAAATTTAAGTCTCACGTCTCCCCAGCCATGACTCAAAATATTGATATCACCAGATTACACGATCTTTCTTCATGTTATAATCATGTTATTTGTCTAGCCTAATTTTCTTATTTAAGAATTATCATATGCCCGAATTTATCATAAGCAACCCGGCTGCACTTGATCTATCATACGCAACCAGGGTTGAAAGCACCTACGTACTCGATTGCCCTAGATTTACTTACTGCTTTGCTTCCGTTAGGAATACAATAGCTACTCGTTCCCGAAAAGGTATTCCAAATTTACATACATTTATCTACTTTGTTGATTATAAGGTTCCCTTTTCAATGACTTCCACGAGAATGGGCAACTCGAGCTTCTCAGCCTACAAGGCACAGGTGTCTAATCCGGGCCCACCACCACCGGCGACGATAGGGACATTCCCTTTTAACTTTAACTTTTAAGTTCACCACGAAGCACTATGCAAGAAGCCAAGAATAAAATCACTATCCTTTTGAACAGCAAAGAAAAGACCTCTACTTTTATTTTGCTCCATCTCAACCTATTTATATTCACCAATCGTAGAATTAGTACGACTTTACGTCACTGACTACACATTTAATAAATTTTCCGATTCTTAGGGAGGATGACTTTCAAAGTCTGGTGGAATCATTTGTGAACCATACCTATATTGAATGGGTCATGTGCCGAGGCTTACACGAAAATAAACAGGACGGGTATATTTGGCCCATTGAAAATTGCAAAATATGTAACTGATTAAGCATAGATGGCCTTTAAAACTTAAACACCTGTGTAGTTCGAGTTAATAAAACAGGATTAAATATGAATATTTATTATGCTTGCATTATTTTTATTAAACCTTCATCAAAATATCAATCATCTTCTCCAATATTTTACTCGTGTACGTACAATAGTCATTGTACGTACAATTTCCATCAGGATTTGTAGGTAGTTCTGAAAGAACAAGCAAGCCCGCCGTGCATAGCAAACGCTGTGTTAAAAGAGCAACCACAGATAGTCCTGTGCGTTTGGTATGTCAAAATTTTTTATATAGAAAATTTGGGTACGTGCACGGTCGCTCATGCACTCAACTCAGTCGACGGGTATAAAAAGGGCCGTTTTTCTCCCTTTCACTCATTCCACTTCTTCGCTTCGGACATGCTGGACCAACTCTTGAAAGACCTGCTTTGTGTTGATAGACTGCTAACTCGACCTTAGACACGCCGGATCTTCTCTTGACAGACTGCCAGTAATGGATCACACTTTGGAAGCAGTTAGGATAGGGGTTATCAATGGGGGTTGTGATATGGGGATAAGTGGTAGTTGGTGTTGTTGGTGATGATGATGACGACGATGATGCATAATGCGGCATTTTTTTAGGTTACATAGTATTTTATTATACTATGTAATCGAGCACTCGGTAACAGATTAGTAAGTAGGTTAATTAAGTTGTAATATTAGTGTTAGTTAGGATATAATAATAGTGTAAGTTAGGTTAATTAGGTTACATAATTAGGATAAGTATTTAG
>JAQGAP010003604.1:0-12048 GCA_034697805.1 Orchesella bifasciata | reverse complement strand
AAATTATCCTCTCTCCTGATTCGGCCTTTACTCACAATAAAACTATACCAATTGGCAACCTAAACTATCGTGTTATAATTCCTAACAATTATTATCATCACAAAACATACATGAATATCCATTATTCATCACTGTACACATTCGACCTTTCCATGTGCTGTAAATTATAATGTTAGTAACGTTTTATTTGTCTTGCTACGTTTTGCCTGCAGCGGTAAAACTGCAGTTGCTCCATGAACAAAATTAAATGTCCTCTCACAATGCCAAACGGAGAAAGGGGAGGAAGACAAGCAGTGTTCCCATTCCCACGTTGCCCCGAAATGATTTATTTTAGAGAATGCCTCATAAAATGTTTCTAGAGAAAACAAATTTGAGGAAACAATAGACAATATATGCATGTATTTGTATTAATATGCTCCACCACTATTGCACAATGGTCTATGGATTTTCCCTATTTTATCTGCGATAAAATCGATTCGTACTCACTTTGCTTGACAAATAAGAGCAATAACACCGCAAGGTTGAGGCCGATGATCATTTCAAGTAGCAACATAATCTACACAGAAAAACCCGGCTCGAGGCGGCGGTACCAAATGCAATCAGGAAATGCACATTTTCCTATAATTTGATTCAGGTTCAATCTTTAGTTCTGATCCGAAGCCTTATCATGTATCTTTTTACCAGAACGAGGGTTTTTCATGAACATGATATTTCATTTGCTTTTTCATCTCGATATTTCTCTGCTTTCGTCTCCAGTTGGTTTATTGAAATGAAACTTTCATTGGTTGGTTTTCTAATCGCAAAACACCCACATTGTGTAACAATTTCATTTGTCTAGCACAAATGTTTCCAAATGCGCTTTCATCAAAACAGAAGGTTGACTGGGTTCGGCATCGTTTCTTAAAGTCTCTCTTTGCCAAATAAATTATATCAAGGAGAAATGACGTGGTGAGTTGTTTGTGAGTTAAACTACTCCGTCGTCGTCATTTGTGTATATGATGATGACGATGGTGATCAACTTTCCTCTATTTTCTTCTTCAAGCTGGTTAATGGAGATGTTTCTCTCACTCGCTTGCTCCACTGCGGAAAAATGAGTGTGGGAGCCATAATGTGTGTGTGTGTGTTTGGGGGTGTCGCTCTATACGATAGCCCAGCACGAGCCGCATATAAAAGGTGAAAGCAACAGGGTCCACTCGAGCCAGTTGTCAATGAGGGAGCTTTCTTGTTCCTCACGAGAAAGAAAGTAAGACTCGAATGGTGAAAGAGGAACTCATTTACCCTTGTTTCCTCCACTTCTTTTTATATTCTGGCGAACCACTTTGGTGGAATCCATAGCTAAACTTTTGTAAAGGAAAACGAATTTCTAACAACCATTTATCAGAATGGAAAGAAACCAACAAGTTTATAACTGAGTCAGTGACAATTAATTATCATATTTCTCATGTTTCTTCAAAGTCGCATTTTCCCCTCTAAAAACAGAAATTGAGGGTACGCACATCGCCACATCAACAGCTGCACTGTACATAGTTGGAGAAAGCCATTGGAGAAAACGTTCACCCGGAGTATAATTCCTTGTAGAGTGTGATTGACTCAAGGTAAGCAGCCGTTTAAAATATTCACATTTTTATTTATTTTCTCACCCTCCAGTTAAAAGTACAACGTACGTAGATAAAGAGGGCATAAAAAATTATGGGGTTTGTGCATCAACGAAGTTAAGAAAAACTTACAAAAAGACTCATTTTCGGGTTGTTGGATGGGGCCCAAAGTTTGTTGCAAACTTATTATATTCATCCTTGTTATGGGGTCGTGGTCTCGTCTATTGTTGACTTCTTGATGATCGTCATCACCATTTCTTGAGTCAATTTGGGAAACGAGTTATTATCGCATTATGTTCGTGGTCGGTGTACTGTTTACAGGTAGATCATGGGCAAGAGATTCATGTAGGAAGCATTCGCATTTGTCGGTCCATCCATGCCTCTTACATACAATGCATGTGTTTGAGAGCAAACTTGGTTGCCAACTGCTTGAGCATAGCTTGCTGAAGTTTAGAACACAGAGCGCAAAGGTAGCGCTTGTATTTCTTGTACAAAACTACCAATTAACAATCCCAAGAGTCCGCTACTTTTGTACTCATCTTCAGCCCTCGTATTTCCTTCATTACTTTATACTCGTACAAGAGTTTTTTTTTAAAAGGGGATGTTGGATGGAGGAAGATAAAGATGATCATTTGAGAGTGCATTGCCTATTATGGCCTGCCTTCGGAGAGATAAATGTCGAAGTATATTGCTCACGAAATGGGAGAAAGAATGAGGTTGGTCTGGGTTGGTTCTGTTCTGTTATTACATCCTCATCATCTTATTACCACCTTGAGATACATAAATGGCCCTACATTAGGTGAAATAGTGGACAAAACGGGTGCTCAAAAGGGATTTCATCTTTTCTTTTTTCATCGAGAGCAACAGAATGACTAGCTTTGTCTTTTCTCCTCTTTATCTCGATGACCAATACTTGTCTGCTTGTGGTGTTCTTGAGTTCTTGAGTGATCATTAGCTGACGCGATGCTCATTCAAAACTTGTTTATTCCTTTAATGCACAACATTTGATAGGATTAAAGTACCCGATATTTTGTACCTTGACTTTTTCAAGTAAAAGGCAAGGCGGTATGTATGCTGTCGTTACAAAAGTAGCCAATTTTAATTCTCATCTATCCTATTTTGATTCAGATTTAAACGTGCTATTCCGTCCATGTTCATCTATACTTTAGGCGGGTGTAAATTAGGATAATATGGGGAATAAACCAATACCTGCTAAGCCTATGTCAACACGGGCAATCTTGTTCTCACTCAATCATTCCGCACCACAATGCATCTTGTTTGATAGCTGAACAGCAACAGTTGAAATATCTTTATATTATGTGCTACATTGGTGGATATAATCAGCCTCTTTAGATTATCGTCTTGCATATAAAACCAAAGACCATGGTTTTCGTTCTCAACTTTTACACTCACGATGAATAAACAGAGAGATTACTCTCGCTATGTAGGTATAAACTTCTAATTTTGACAGAACATGTCGTTTCTGGGTAGAAACTAATTTCTCAAAAACTTTGGATGACACCAGAGTTTAAAACAAAGACATACACAAGCTTTAATAGTAAGAGCATTTTATAAGCTCGAAACAAAGAGGAAAAAGTTAAACATAGGCCTTGATCTCAAGTTGCCCCTGTCGATCAAATTTCTTTTTCTTCCACTCAACGTGACTTTTATTTATCATCGTCATTATGAGCCCATTTCTACAAATTAGTGAGAAACACCAACAAGTATTTTATGTCGGTCATTATCATTGTAAATGGAGAGGCAGAGTACAAAGTCAGAATCAAAATGTTTTCTGTTGCGGATCCCAATATAACTCAAACACACTCATCTCATTCTCACTCACTCAATAGGTGGCTATCACTATTGACCCACCCACACAAAGTGAAAAAGCTTTTGATACAAGACACTTCTGCAACCACGACTTACTCCCCCTTTCTTGTGAAATCCTTCGGAGAAACAAAGTCATAAATCAACGAGCAAGGAATGGTAATGGTGACGACAGTCAGTTAGGTAGTTTGTAGGCGTCAGTGAAGTAAGTAGGTACGTTGCATCTTCACATCACACCCTGCAAAATGGCTCTTGATCATGGTGAGTTTCAAAGTTGTAGTTTTGCCAGTATGCAGAAACAAATTTGAAAACAGCATTTTAGTACTAAACACTTTCGATAGAATATCCGCCTGCATCATCTATTTCTGCATTTGAGAAGATCAATTCAAAGCTTGAGCTGACCAATCCTTTCAAGGCTGAAATGTATCAAGTTGTCTCATACAAATTGCATAGTGTGATTGGCTCATGGCCAAAAATTTTACGGCACTACTCAACACATTTTTTTTTGAAAAGTTATCCGATCAGGGCAAGAATTCCAGAGTCATTCAAATGTGCATAGTTTGAAAAACAGTTATGCTGAAGTTTATGTGTAAGGTCACCCTTTTTATCTTGTACTCCGGTAAAAAACGGAAAGTTTTGGCAGTGGCAGAGGCTTACACTTCCGTTTTTATAACAATGTTACGTGAGTTTAGCAGCAACTTGTACTACTTTCCCTTCAGAAAAAGTAATGCATATAAACATGAGATCTCCGATCCAATCCACATCCTCATCAACTCTGCTCCGTTCTTGGAACAGAAATTTGATAAATATGACCACCGGTGCCGGCCGATTCCATATTTATAGCTGTAGTCAAAACCCACTTAGGACCTGACCATTCCTGTTCTCCATGATGGGATCATTTTCGAAATGGGAATGTTGGTAACATTCTTTTTCATCATCACCTCTCATTCAAACTCAAACGTACGTAATCATGGGCGTTGCATCACATTACGTTCAAAAGAAGACAAAGTTTGCTAACATTGCAAAAATGAGAAGTATTACTACCCCAAATACTAGTAGACGCGAAGCAGAGTGTTGGTGTTTTGAGGAAAGAAAGAAATAACATGGGGATGAAATGGAAACACATAAGTGGGTTACATTACCATTTATCATACCATAGCTCATCTCCCTCGTCATCATCATTATCATATCATCCCATTTCCCCATTGAGAATTCATCAGAGATTTGGTTACAACAGAAAAAGTCAGCTACATCGTAAATAAATTAGAAGGAAAGCCTGGAATATCCGCTGCAACGCCATAATATACTAACATGGTTGTCCTGTAGCTTCAACCCTTATCATTACTTTTAATTGGATTCTCATTTGTGAGCTCTCCTCTGCTCAGCTCTGTTACTTTTTTTACAGTTTCCATTTTAAACCACGTTTAATTACCGTGTTACAAAAATACATTATGCAAATCCGACCAATTTTGTGTCTTCTCTTGAGAGAAGCGGAAAACAAGAGTAACTTTTGTCATTTCCCTTGCATATGACTCATGATGCCTTACATTAGGGTGATGTAATTACTTTGGATCACTGCTAACCTGTTGTTTTTGTTTGAAGACAACGTTTTAATTTAATTTCCGAGAGAATCTGGCTGAAACATCAGAACTTGCAACAGCTTGCTATCAAAGGCAGAGAAGAAAAAGTCAAAGAAAGTCGGGTGAAAGTGGTGAAAGCATACATGTGGTAGCTCATTTTGCTATTGAAAAGTACAATACGGTTATATAGCCAGTTAAGGTGCCAACAGAAAGCGAGATTCTGTATTATGAATATTTTACCTTTACTCGCATGGCATGATATGGGGTGAAATGAGAATAACCAGTTTGACGTAGGGCTTTTTTTCAACACAATGTAACATTTTGGTGTGGTTCTTGCAGATTATCAAAACCTAAGAATGTATTGGAGTGAAGCCATCATGTCGAACGTCACGTTCCTTATGCTTCTGCTGATCCTCATGTCCTCCTCCCAGGTTTCCACCTCCCAACCGCTAGCAAAGCAACAAGACAACACAATTCCTAGCTTGAGACTACTATCACCATCTTCTTCAAATCGGGAGGTGAGCTCTTCCCTTCCCCCACCCCCACCATCTTCATCATCTTCATTAGGTAGTCCGCTAATGAAGAGCCGGTGGGTGCGAGATATACACGAAGGTGTAAGCGAGGATGAGCTCCCGTTGTTCAATCAAGACTATTCTCTGTCGTCACCCCAACATCATCAGCAGTCCCCACCACAATCCTCTTCCTCCAAAGCAAAGGGGATTTATCCACCGTTAACCGGGTCGGGAGAGCTCTTCCGGCTTTTTCGGCCACTGGCATTGAGCCCAGAAAGAACAATAGGCATGACTAAATGGTATCTCCCAGGTTTTGGCTATTTTTCTCGGGGTGGCAGAGCCAGCAGCAATTTCATACGGTTTGGCCGAAGCGGCAACTCTAGGCTTGTGGAAGAGGAGGATGAGAACACCCCGTTTAGCAGGAATTATGCAAAAAAGAAGAACAACTTTATTCGACTAGGAAGGGAAAACCCGAGGCAGACTAATTTCATACGGTTGGGAAGAAGTGGGGGACCCCCTTCCGGTGATCATGATCATGCTGCTACCGCTGTCGGAGGAGAATACTACAATTCAGGATACATCACCTCTGCTCTGTCGGATCCTCTCCGCACAACCTCTGCGGTTGGTGGGGAAGGGGAGGATAATACAAGGGTGGATTTCAACTGAATTCATCTTATTTGTTCTTGTTTTTAAATAAATAAATAAAATAATGGAAAGTGAAACTAAATGAAAGCGCTACAAATTTCCCCAAACTGTAATATATTTCTTCCGGGTGTAAAATAATGTGGACAGATATGCACATGAACAGTTGTAAATGGTATAGTATTCAATGCATAATATGACATAACAATTATTATTTCTACTGTCGTCATTTGTCATTACTAATAAAAATAACTCTGGGTTTTAGAAGAAATTAAAATGTATTAAATAAATGTCAAAATGTGAAATGTGCTCAAAAATAGTAGCCACCATGGGAATTCATTAGGCTGAGGAAAGGTTTGTTTTTTATCAAATGGCTGGTACCTTTCTTCACACAACCATGGTGCACTACATCTATAAAACATTTCACATTTTGAATAATATCTGTGTGTATCTAATAAAAAAATGCATAACATTCCAAAAACCTTTTTTGTCTTGACGTTAGTTAGTGATAGTGGTAGTAGGTATAATTTACATATCAGAAAAGTGTATATTATGTGGATAATATTCGAGAAAGTAATGCCGCGACTTCAAACATTATTCAGTATAATATTATGGCAGATGATGGAAGTAATGAGTCAATCAATATATTATGCAAAAATGTTAGTCCCTACTGTTCTATGCTCTTCAACTGAAAAAAGTAAATTTAATAAAGTTAATTATGAAAAGATATTCAGCACTATCTTTGCTATCTTTTGGTGATCAAAATTTCATCCTCATAAATTTGGTGCAGTTCCAATCCACCGTTGATAAACACTTTCACCACCAATTTTCATGGATACTTTCACAGGGGAATGAAATAGGAGCTCTTCTGGTGGAAAGCTTAGAAATGTGTAACATGAGAAAGAAAGGAAGCACTTCTCATCAACACTGCATTTTCTCCATCTCGGCTCTCATGTAACCTAACTCACACGCGGCGGTCGTTGTATTATAAACGTACAAAATATACTTTCCTTCGGTATGCTGTTTAGTTTAATGTGTCATCATCATTATTTATTCTTAACTTCATCGAGGAGGAATATTAAATGACTGGCTACCACAGTTATATTCTGATGACGTTTCATATTTCCAATAAGTTTCAAACTATTGATGTTTTGATTGAAGCTGCGAGCGGAAAAACCACTTGAAAGGCTATATTTAATTGTTTTCCTTGAATTTAACAAAATGCGAAATTTTTGAAAAGGCTACTGTAACCGTTCAAGTCGTACTCTTCGCTCGCAGTCCCGGTATGAAATTGCAAAGTAATAACAGGAACAAATTAAAAACATAATACAAATGGCTGGAATATATTAGTTCGTTGGACTATTTATTGAAAAGTATGGTTTCGGTTTGACAATCTCAAATACAAAAATATGCATTTAATATTTTAGCTATGAATATCAGTAAATTCCGTATTCAAGCAAGCGTTTCATCAATTAAAATCAAATGTAAATAATAAGATAATACACGCATACTAAGCATAAGCGTAATAAGTATTATCCTCAAAATCACTGCAATCTTAACAAAATAAAAAATATGATAAAATGAATCAGTTCTGTAACCTTAAATTGGTAACATCTTTTGAACAATGATAAAGCGTAATGGAGGAAAGTTACAAATTAAAAAATATGATAAAATGAATCAGTTCTGTAACCTTAAATTGGTAACATCTTTTTAACAATGATAAAGCGTAATGGAAAGTTGTACAAGTTAAAAACCGTGTAATTGGAATAAACTGAATTGCATCAATATTAGATTATATAACTATCTGTAGTTATTTTAAGTCAGACTCAGAACTTTGGTAACCGTTTGACTAAGGATTATTCCAGTGGAAAGTAGCGAAGGAGATCAGTGCTTTTCTGTTCCCGTTTTTGACTTTGAGAGTTGAGCCTGGAAGATTGGTGAACGCACTACCCAAGCTCCCTTTGTCATTCACGCCCAAGTTTCGAATCGAAAAGGTAGGACGACCCTTCAGCACTGTGTACACCTTTAATTGATAAGATAAAATAAGGTCTAAAAACTTTTTTTCACGACTTTGGAACAAATTTACACTTTGGAATAGCGGTGAATAAAACTTACAGTGGTGCGAGTTCTCATTTCCGTTTTCTCGAACGAGGACTTAGGCTGCATGGAAATCAGACCAATTGACAACCTTCCGTCTGGTGATGGAGAATACATTAAAGTCACACCATCTGCAACACTTATATAACGGTCTTCGTCAGGAAGGTGGTAAATCATTGACGATGCTGGGTTTCTCCCACTTCTGCCACGTCTTAGCGCTCTTGCTCCTCGACGGGCTCCACGGTTTCTGACAGCGGCTGAGTTGGGCGGGGTCACATCACGATTTACTCTTTTTGGTGCAGCCAGCCGTAATGAAACTCGACGGTTGGGATGACCTATTGTATTGTTAGTCAGATTTTGATTACGGCTCAAATTTGACTTCGTCCGAGCATTTTCTCCAGTCAAGCGTGAGCTGCCTAAAAGATGACGTACTGTTATTAGTTACTTTGGACACTAAACCTTAGTGTAACCAATATTGATTATCTAATCAATTTAGTATGAATATGTAAATTATACCTCGGGTGCTCTTAGGTGTGAAGTTGAACATGCCATTTCTTGGATCCTCCGACCTCACAGATCCGATAGGCCGGTTTTGTATCTCAGCTAGAGAATAAGTCACTCCAGTTTTCCTTCTCTTTCTCCCAACCAGCTCAACCTCATTAGTCCGACGTAGAGAATAAGAATGCGCCGATCTTGAGACCTCCTTGGTTTTGGAAGCACTAGTTTCGAGCTTCCTGCCTGAACTCACATTTTTATTTTTTGGTTTTGAAGCCGTAGTTTTCTTTTTCGGCGGAAAGTCATCATCCAGATAGATTTCCATCAATCTCTTCCTTTTTCGCAGTGTCATAGGCATTTTGACCTATGAATTAAGATAGCGTTCGCTATCAATGTCGGTTTCTACAACTTAAATCAACGCTTAAAAAATGCTAGACAAAAAAGCGAACTTTCTTTCCGTTTGACAGTGCAATGCACAAGGAAAGCCAAAACCAACAAGTACGCCCACAAACCATGTGCGTTGGCTTGTTGTGAGTGAGAGAGTGAGAGTCCAGTATTCCTGCTCTCAAACATTCCTCAAAGCCAGCAACACACAAACTACAAGCCTATAGCATCATCATTGAACAACATTACATCAGTCATGCATATGTTGTGCCTCTACAAAAAGGAAACGGGCGACGGCGATACAAATCCGTTGCTCTCCTTGTTTTCATGCATGTACTTTTGAGTAACACATTCAACATCTCTTATGGAAAAATTAAAAGCCATGATGCAAGCACGGCGACGCCTGTACAAGAGCACGAACAGCAGTCTCCTACTAGGGAATATGCTGATGCAAAAGCGTAGCCATAAGTCAAGCTGCATTCTTCTCTTTCCGTAAAGGATACACACAGACGGAGCAAATAATGGCAAGGTCCTTCATACCATGCATACTAACATAATATTTCAAGTGTGCATGGTTACAAGTTACAATCAACTGTACAGACTCCTATGTTTTTCCTGCTGCCCGACAGCTGATAATGCATTGGTCCGAGTTGGCAGCAAAATGGGAAATGCAAGTTGTAAGCGGACGTATTAATGCGGAATTTCTATTTTGCATCAATTATGAATAAATGAATGAATGACCAGTTAGGTTTCCATAAAAAAGATCAAAGTAATACCTTGGTAATCATTAATACACGATATTTCGTTGAAGAAACATGCTCATCTCATTTCACTGGAATTTGGAGAAACGGACAGACGTCCAAGCGTTTCATAAAGCACCTCTTTGTCACATCATACGAATCCCAGTAGTTTGCAACGAATACAGCACTAAGCACACAGCCTTGAGGATGATGATGGTTGGGGGAATACTATATGGGAGTCTAGCCTAGTATTTACTGGGAGCCAGCAACGTTGCCTTGTCGCTACTCAAATTTTTTTGCTTAGCTGCTTTGGTTTGCAAAGAAAGAAGTGAGCAATAACACATCAGGCATGCAAAAACAAGAGCAAGTATAGCAATATAACCACTCTCCTATCTGTGTAGCTTTCGTTTGGTTACGTTACGTTTGCTGAATCATCCTCATATTCGTCAAAACAGCAGCATCAATCGTCATTCTTCACTTACTTAGTTGTAATCATCGTCTCTCTCTCAATAATAGGAGCTGAGTGAGCAAAAAACTGTAAACAAAAAAGGGAGCATCATCTTCGTTGTTAGAGAGAGAGAGAGAGAGAGCTTGGTTGCACATAATAATTTTTACAGTTTTGTTTGCCTACCCTCGTCATCTACCCTTACTTGCATTTTTAACGTGTCTCGTTTGTGTCCACTACTCTACTCTCATTTCTGAAGGAGTTGAGTTAACAATAGAAAACTATTTTAATAGGGGCTCGTTCCTGCCTAAAGTTCGTTATTGTATAGTTCTTCTCATCCTCCCCTCCTCTCTCTAATTGTTTTCATTCATTTATATATTTTGGGAGGATTGAAGTTGTATTGCGTGCGTGATCTCAATTATTGTTGCAGTTTGATTGATTGTTACACACGTTGCCGTTGTGGAGCAGTAACAGCTAAACCTTCCAATTAGGTAACTTACTTTTAACAAATTTTATTTCAATAGTTTAATGTTGAAACGGTGACAGAGCATTATTCAAGAAATTACAAGCGCTGGAGGGGTGCTTGACTAAAGAGAAATGCTCGTTAATTTCCAGTTAATTAGTTATAGTAATAAAAGTTAGTGGAAAGAATGACGTAATACTTAATTCTGTCAACTACAAAATGATACACTAGACAATGGTATTACTTTTATTTTAGACAATGTAATACTTTAGACCTGGGAGACTTTCTGTAATGGTTATGTTAGCTTTCAGTCTTAGAAATTGATCCGTTGACCTAATTAAATTGTTCAAAGCAGGTTTCTATTTTGTCTTCGAGGTCGTTACCACATTTACTCGTAATGAATTAGGTAGATATATTAAGCTGAAATAGTTTGATGTACTTTGCAGATGCAGTTTGATCGAAGCGATTGCCTCTGACAGCATAAGAAAACGTTGTCGACCCCGACTTCACAAACAGATCTTCAGTTTTACGCTTGTGATTACATCCATTCATAATTCCAGCTCCAGTGGCTCATTGTCCGTCCTCCATACATTTTAGTCATTTGCACTCGATCATTCAGTTTCGCCAAACCTGTGATTTGCACTGAACTTACTCAATTGAAACTCAAACAAAGGATTGTTAATTAAGAAGGTAACAAGGAAATATTCTGTAATGTTCTGTATAATGTAATTCTATAAAATTATGGAGATGGTTTCACAAGAGTTGTTTGGCTTTTTTCCTATAGTGGGATTTTATACGGAACCATACAAGAGGAGTACTTGTGATTTGGGCTTTCTAAAAATCTTTTGTGAGCAGCGCTAGCAAAGATGTCGACGCCAGCACGACGCAGACTGATGAGAGATTTTAAAAAGTTACAAGAAGGTACACTTTCATATTAGCTCGATAAATTTGTTGGAGAAAATATCAGCTTAAATGGATGAAATTCAATTTCTCATTATTTTTAGATCCTCCATCTGGTGTTTCTGGAGCACCTACTGATAATAACATTATGCTCTGGCATGCCATTATTTTTGGGTAACGACTCATTCGATCACAAGTTTTAATATTTGGATGAACAAACGAAGGCTTATAGAAAATCGTTTTTATTGAATTTTCAGACCACACGACACACCATTCGAAGATGGAACTTTTAAATTGACCATTGAGTTTAGTGAGGAATATCCAAATAAGCCTCCAACGGTGCGATTCCTTTCAAAAATGTTTCATCC
>JAQGAP010003603.1:0-12051 GCA_034697805.1 Orchesella bifasciata | reverse complement strand
TACATACGTATATTAATGATACTCTACCCAAATTCGAATGTTAAGTCAAAGACCTTCGTTTAATTACCAACCGAATTAGCATTTTCTATCCACATGGCGGTCAGGCGCATTTAATTTTGTGACTGAGGAAGTGCGCACATGCATACACTTAAAACACCTCCGAATGTCGACTTTAAGTGACACCACCCACTTTGTCATTAATAAATCCTGAAGCTAATGCCCTTCCACAATAAATCGCTCTCTGGCTTGACTTCCAAACAAACGCTTTTGAACTGATCATCCGATTCAAAGGGAAACTAATAATTAGTTAAGCCAATCATTTCTCGGCTATAAATAAGCTAAAAGCTTTTAAATGGATTTAATGATCACACCACCTCCAGCAGCACCTCTTCATTTGTTGAATCAGATGCAGACTGCATGTGGGCCGAGTGAGTTTGTTTACATTTTTGCATGTGTGAAATCTTCAAATCCCAAAATAATCACATCAGATCATCAGTTTGTGCCGGAAATCAACAAAAACATCTGCAAATGAGGTAATTTTTCAGTAAATACACAACAAATTTGATCATAGTGAACAGTGTATTAAAGCTTTTGAGAGTTGTGGCTTTGGGTTGTGTGTGCTTATCATAATTGTTGAGGTTGAATGAATGAATGTTTATCAAAAATTTGGAGTGGATGTTTTTAAAGTGTTTGTAGTATTCGAAGATTAATGCATGTGTTTAGCGACGTGTGTGATTGCTTTCAGACACGAGGAAATTTGTTTTTATCAGGTGTTTTCCGTATTAAAAATGAAATTAGCGTTTCGAAATCTCTTTAAAAGCTTAAGCGTTTTGAAATATCGTTAAAAATTACAAAATTTTATCGCCTCCTGGTTCTTGTGTGTGTTTGGTTCTCTTGTGTCAAGTTTTATGAATGCGCTGTGTCCGCTGAAAGCGAAGGAAATTTGTTATTCATGAGTGTTTAAATTTGATTAAATTTATAAATAAGATGCTTACGATTAAAACTGAGGCAGTGGTTAATTATGGGAGTAAAAAAGTGTTAGCGGCGCCCTTTGGGTGGTCACCAGTCTAATCATTAAAGTCACTGTCCCCCAATCTGTGGGAGAGCCGGCCGGAGGAGGATTAAGAAATTTCCTAGAGACTGCTTCCATACGCACATCAAATTTCCTTTTAATTAGATTGTCATATGAAGCCAGGATAAGCATGTTGAATGAATAGCCGTCGACGACAAGTGTATGATGATAATAGAATGTGGGTTAATATATAATGATTGGTGTATTCAGTTTTAAGCTGGCTGTAATAATTACGGGAAGGTGTTTTTGACAATCCTTTTTACAGATTATCATGATGATAATGATGTGTGGACACCTGAAAGGAGGAGACTTGGGAATACTCTGCACCCTTTTTGAGGAGTCACCACGGCGAACTTAATCAGCAGCCTCAGGAACGTCGCTTCAGTCGCTCAACCCGGTTTTTGGAGGAATAAGAAGTACCTACTAATCACCTTTGTCTGTCAATTTTTTGATACACTTGTTGAACAATGGATACTTATGCTCGAGATTCCTTTGCCATGCTGTCGATTGTGATATGAGTGTGTGTGGTTTGTTTTTGTGCTGTTACAAACGCTAACAAAGACATTTTCTGCGCTGTAATGTGGGTTCGTAACATTTGGCGTATTGAAGGTGAATCAAATTTTCGTGTGCGTAGTTGTATATGGTGATCAAGTTATCTTCCCACACACGAACGAATCAATTGAACGGAGGATTAGGAAGCTGTCAATAAAAGTGTCACGTAAGTCAAGTCAAGTTGTATGTATTCACGTGTGAGTTCGCATGTATGAGTGTTTGATGGACAAGTCATAAAGTTGTTATTTCATACATGATATTTCAATCTGGTTTCTTGTACAGGTAATTAGTCGCGTCAATATATCTTCAGAACCTCTTCAAGCTCGTCCCGTCCGTCCGTCACGTCACTCCGTTTGTCAGAGGCTTTCTTGCGTACCTGAGCCAAAGTCAAGCCAAGTCCCTTTCCTCTTCTACATAATCCTCCTCGCCCAAGAAAAGAAGTCACTCTGAGCTTTGCATATTAGACAATAATAATCATGATGATGATGCTGCCAGCAGGGCCAAAAACTTTATCCCACCTGAAGAAGAGGCTGCTTCTCATCAATCAGTTTGTATTCGACCAAGACAACCCGCCGCGTGGATAAGATTCCTTTGTACTACTACTTTGATTCTTACGTTCACAAACATGAGAATGGGCCAAAAGACAGACGGGTTTATTGCAGGTTCGTCCCGAAATTTTTATTACTCTCTATCCAGCCTTTTCAATCCTTATGTCACTTTCAAATAGCAAAAATATTCGTCACTATTATGTGTTTTTTTTTTGCTGAGGGTGGCGTGGCCTATACCATTTTTGCGTTTGCATAGATAGTTTTGTGTTATTACGTTTTGGTGCTGTCCCGTTTTGCTCTTCTTTTCAATCCCTGCCAGGGTCCATAAATCGGCCAAAAACTAATTGTGAAGAGTCGTAAACCACCTTCTATGAATTTGCTTTGTTGCGTTTACTTGATTTATAGCTGGATGCTCTGAGGAGATCATTGCAAAGAAAGATCAAACTTGACAATGCTGTCCAAAGATCTGGGATACTGACCAACACGTTTGTTTAGGGCTATTCTCTAGAACTGGAACTTGGGACAGAGTAGGTGTAAGAGTTCTTTTTATCTGTATGCGATTGCCCAGCTATAAAATACCTCCAGCATCATTCTTGTCTTCCGTGGTGGACTAAATTTCCTTTGCTCATGCTTATGGTTTTCTTCCGTGGTTGATGCTTGGTGTCACTTTGGTGTGCCAACAGGTTTGGTTGGAATTACCCTGCGAATATGCAACACCTTCGATCCCCATCATGTTTGTCCATCTCTGTTTGGCTTCTTCCATAAATAAGCACTTGGTCCATGTTACAAAATATTTTGTTGGTTTTGTCAGAAAACGAGGAAAGATGAAGCTTTTGGTATTATTTTTGTGATAGAAAAGGTGGTGCTCGTCAACAATGCCACTGTTGGGGGCCCAGAGTTGAGAGCTCCCTTGAAGTTCCCTACTTGAACATTTCCGTTTGGTCCAGGTGAAAATGTTCAAATTTGTTGGTCTCACGGAGATGGGGTTTAGTAGCAGTCCCCAAAAAGTCATTTTTTCGCATTCCCTATAACTGTGCATCATGTGTACCGTAATGGTGTCAATTTTTTGACTTTTTCTCACAAAAATTGACAAGACATCTTAACTTGTAAATACTCAAGTACTGGTCAGTGTGAGAATACTGGAATAGCGCATCTTGAAGAAAGGGTTTCGTTAAAATCCTGCTGCTACATTGTTGTGCTAATAGACTCATCATTTTTACCATTTATCTTGTCACTCGTAAAATCTTTAAGTATCTCAATTTTCAATACTTTCATTTTCGTTAACTCCAGCTCACTGCTCAAGTCAAGTCTACTTTGCTCACTCCTCACCTTCATATTTCTCATCGTTTCGCATTGTAACGCGAATTATAACAATGGTTAATAGTAGCACATCATCATACAGCACAATCAGAGTCTTGTCCTTTTGTTCATGCGAGTCCCAAAAAAATTCTGTCCAAAATGCTATGACTATGACTGTTCATCACCGGATGTTTGGCTTTTTATCATCTTTGTTAGGATCTTGTGTTTGTTCTTGAGAGACTTTTTGGTGGCTGTTTTTTGCTCCTTCGCGTCGAGTAAATAGTGTGTGTCTGTATGATATGAATGATATTGCTCCCATCACATTATCCATGGTCAATAGTCACATTAACAGTTTATAATGAGGAGAATAGTGGGTTGCCATAATATATTAAAAATTTAATGGGATGTACGTAACGTTTAGCTTGGCTTTGGCTGTCTCAATTTTTTGAGAGAGAGGAGATTTCCTGTCTGTCTGTTTGACTTTTTCACATACGTACGTTCTCATATTCTTCAAGAATATATATGCTATTTCTTGCAAACCTCTCATTTTGCTCTGAGTTTACACAGAAGGAAAAGCCTCCAATCGCGTGTATTGCCCGTCATCTGTCCTGTTTGTTGCATTGTCATGCTTTAAAAAATATGTAACGTCCATCAGTCAACAAGTTAAGAAGGTATTTTTTTTGCGAAACCTGTGTATGTGTGATGATAGCAGTCGCATGCAAAAATTAACAGGAGGGTTTAGTTTCTTCACAGTCGTGTTAGTTAGTTTTCCCATTTTTCTCCTGCAGATATTTGCTCAACTGTCAGGAATTGCTTTTTCAGCATGATGTTTGCTAAAAAAAATACGCTGCTGGCTGCTGCTGTGCATGTTTAATGAAGGAAATACGGATGGGTGATGGAAGAAGGATCGTAATAATTCAACAGTATGAAAAGGTGGATTCAAAATGGATTCTGCTATTCATACACGCTACCTACGCTCATGCTTTTAAATAATTTCTGAATGAAAGAAGCCTACGTATGATACTTTGCGCTCAAATACGAGCGTGTAAAACATGTCGGTCAGTATACTAGAAACGTGTGTAATGTAATGTAATGTATGGTGTACATTAGGGTAAGGTGGGTATTTTGCAAAATGTTTGAATTGAATGATAAAACACAGAGTGAAGCTGAACGCGAATATATGTATGCATAAAAGAAGCGTATTATTACAGGTTTTTTGGTGTAGTGCGGGTGCGTGCCAAGCAGAGCTGTTTTCTTGGTTGGTAGTAATAAGTGCTGCTATTTCCGCTAACGCATATAAGAAAACACACCTGCAAGCAGGATGGATGACCATGATACTTTTTACTTTTTGTACAATAAATAAAGCTTTTAGTCGCTTTATAGGAGCGCTTGCATTTTCGAATCCCTCTGGTTTGAATACTGGAAACAATCTTCTTACAAAAATTCATTGACCGTGACCCGAGATTGTTGGCTTGTTCCTGTAGCTGTACTTAACTTTTGGTTGTTGGTTGGTGGTTCGCTGCTCACTTTGATATGTGCTTTTTATACACAACATGTTATGTTGTAGAGGCACCTGTTTCATTTCTCTGGAAAAGCTAGTAATTTCTTTTATGCAGCAATTTGCAGGTCAGGAAGCTTCTTGGTGCGTTACGTTCATTGAGAATGTACAAAAAAGAAGCATGTACAAAATGCCCATATTCTCATTATGCATGGTAGGGAAAACTCAAGATGCTTTATCATTATCATCCATGACTGCGCTTCACGTAATAATGAATTTTGTGTAGAGCAGCGACATGACCCTACTTCGTATCTCTCTCTCTCAACTCGTTTCGTTTCAAACAGTTTGTGGTTTCCTCTTCTTCCCATTGTTATTGTCAATGAGTCGAAATATTATTATTATCACTCATTCCATAACGCAGCAGCCAGCTCTTCTGTTTTATGTTTCACTTTTCAGCTCTTTTCTTCTTCAAGATTTGTCAAGCTGCAGCACAGATCTCTCTGCTCATTTTTTACATGTTATGCCAGTTGTGCCGTTTCTTCATTTCTCATCATCATCATGAGATCGTACCCCATCCATCCATCTATTCTACTAGCATGCTTAAAAAATGGTTCCAGATGAGAGATGAAGTGCGTCACCCTTTTTCTCGTTGCTTCATCTTTCTTTATATATATTTCTTGCTCGTTGCTTTGTTGTATGTGTGTTAGAAACACGATTTTTTAGTTTGGAATGCTGAGCATATTTTTATCGTGTGGACGGTTTTTTATCCCCAGTTGTTTGGTGATTATGTATGACCATCCATAAGTGCACGACGACGGAGTTACACCGGAAATTCTCAATGAAACTTGAAAGGAAGAAGAAGAAGAAGTAGCGAGGGAGATGGAAAAGGGGTTTTCTTCTTTCAGGGCTGTTTAAACTTGGTAATTTGGTGTTAGTGGAAATAATGCTGCCCGAGATGTGTGTTAAAAACCTGAATTCGCAGCAACCATTTTGAGACAGCAGAGTGTGAGCAGTCATTAATGGATGTGACTTGACTTGAATGTCTTGTTTGATAAACATCACATTCTGAATCATCTTAAAACGAATTAACTGGCGACATTTACAAAAAGCATGACGATTCGTTTCTTCTCTA
Organism: Orchesella bifasciata; assembly: GCA_034697805.1. Classification (NCBI taxonomy): domain Eukaryota; kingdom Metazoa; phylum Arthropoda; class Collembola; order Entomobryomorpha; family Orchesellidae; genus Orchesella; species Orchesella bifasciata. The sequence continues at coordinate 5,950 of JAQGAP010003603.1, read as the reverse complement.
ACATATTCGTTACGTTACATTATTCTCTTCTTGCGTTGCATGTAGTTTGCCACGATCTTGGTTTGCCTTGCCTTGCGCTCCGCCATGCACGACTTGCACTGGTGCAGCGCGCCTAATTGTCGCTGTCGGGATTCATTTTTGAGACCAGATGTAAGTGATTTCTCGTTCGATTAGCATGTTTCAGGAATCCAGGATAATGGGATGTGATTGCAACTTGCATGATCATGACATGGCGTCGAATTCTCGTTGCGTTGCGCGTTTCGCCAGCTGGACATGACCGACCGACACACATGTGGGTACTATTTCCGGTGACACGTGCCTCCGTGTACATAACGAGCAGATGAATATTAAGCCAAGTGTTCGGGTTTTATCAAGTGTGGAAATAGCGTCTAGTGTAAGAACGCATGATAAGAATATGGCTTTTCTTTGAAATGAATCTTCAGGATGCTGTGGTTTGGCATTTTCTCCTGTTGAATGGACTCCTTTTGTCATTTGCTCAATCCCACTGTTGCTCGGTTCAAGGACTAATGAACATTTGCGCCAGGAGAAAACAACACGTACCTACATATGTCTGTAATCTACACAAATCTAGAGCATATCCTGGAGCATGCAGCTGCTGCTCTTAGTAAAACTGGCACGCTTCTCCTAAACCCGGCTTCTGGCTTCTTCTCGGCTCATACAAACGCTAACGCTACTAAATTCCATACACAGGAGCAGCAGCCTGTTGAACAACCCTAGCTCCCGGTGTTGTTGATCTCAATCTCTTTTTCTTGCTTTGGGGGAAAATTACTGGAAATGCAGTGCGATTGATAGGTTGCTTGCTAGATGATGGGTAAAAAAACTAATGTCAATTCAGCTAGGATGGGTCAGGGTGGGTGCATTTGTTAAATGCTTTTTAAAAAGTTTTATGTTACGTAATGAAAAAAACGCAGCCATTTTTGATACGTACGCATTATGCATTTCATGTACGTAGGTACGTGGTAATTATCATATAGTAGGAGCTCCTGTTGCTTCGTTCTCTGCACACACAAATGCATACGAGTAGAAAAATAGAAAGTGGTATGATCCATAACATAAGGTTTTTTTGTCTTCTGGGTGCAACTGCAACAACACTGCAGTTTAGGTAGAGAGAGAACCTTGCTTTTCGTATTATTAGCACGGTAGCAGGAGCAGCAGATGCTCTTTATAATGAAGCTACACCTTTCTTAACGCATCTGTAGTTTTCTACAAGCAGGAGCAACAGAGCGATACGATGAGTTTTGTTAGTGGAGGTAGTAGAACGGGAAGAACCTATATGGCGTACCCGAAATGTATAGCTCCACAAGGACCGAAGCCCGGTGTGTAATGGTAAAATGTGTGCAGCATATAGCGTGTAGGCACAGAGGGTTCAGAAAGGTGAGTGGAGTATTAAGCAACAGGCAAATGATGCTAGTTCGGATCTCCTCTTTATCCCTTGTATTGATAAACATAATACTCTTGTTGGGATACATGCCTTTATACTCGCTTTTTTTGAATGAAAATTTTCTCTTTTTCAAAATGAGCAGATGTTTTCCAGCTTTTCCCTTTTTTGTGAAGCTTCACTAGTTCGTTTTGTTGTACCGATGATGCTTGTTGATCTTCTCCCGTATACTATATGCAATCTAATCTGCAGATGCTTTACGAGTCTAGGATTACGTACGACCCTGTTGGACTCGTAGTAGTAGGAGGACCGGTGTGGTATATGCGTTACCTTTTGTATTAGAGAACCTTAAGTTTGTCCCTTTTTCCCGAGAATCTTTTTTGGCCCGTGCCATGCTCATCAGCAGGATGATGAGAGCAGATCATCAAGTTTCAGAGGGCACAAAAGCGTCACTCAAATAAGGTCTTTTGAATATAAGCCTCATGAGTCCCATATGGATGGCTAGTGTTTTTTCCCTTGCTCAAATGATGAGGTCAAATGAAAGATCCTTGAGACAAAATGAGTAAAGCTGAAGACCAAATGTGCCCGAAACTCCATCACACCCGGCTTTTCAAATCGCTTCCATGTGTGTTTAAAATCAAGGTTTGTTTTTACCATTGCGATGAAACACCAGTTGCATTTTAAATGTCCTTTTTTGGTACAGTTTTACTTGAATAGAATAGACTGCTACTTTATTAAAAGGCTATTGATGATGTATGCAAGCTGTTGCTCTTATACTGCTGCTCTAATTCCCCGTACCTTTCATCCGGTTCTGTTCAGGAAATATCTATTGCGTGGCTTGGCTTGTGCCATGTGCAGCCATCATGATGAGCCCTTGTCGCGTCGCGTGCCACACACTGCCACACGTCCAGGTTATGCTCTCTTGCCTCATAACCTGGCCTTTTGGCCCGGACGTTGTGGACGCTTTTAATTTGATCATTGGCTGGTGTATTCATATGAAATGACTCTTCTGCTGGTGTGATGAAATAACCCATACGGAATAACTGTTGCCGGGTGTCTGTTAAAACCGACAAAATGCATACGCAAGTGTGTTGTTCTTGTGGTATGGCTATTGGTTTCGGTGATGAAATATGCATAGCGGATGTGGGGTGTTGTGGTGAATTGGTTTGGTCGGGATAAGGTTACGATGCTTGGCGGTGCAAAACGCAGTTGTGGAGTATCGTAATTTCTTGTTATTGGGAAATAAATGAATGGTCAGATAATATTTTATCAATGTATGGTTGACCTACTTCCTCTCTGCGATATAACTGGACAGCCGTTTTGTTTACATAAGCTTGGATGCAGTTGTCACGTTGCTGGATTATTGTGATCCTTCTGGCTTTTGTATCTCTGAGCGGGTAGAATTGTTTGCTGATGGATGCACATTTAACAAACATTTCAACTTGATGATGCAGTTTTTTTTAAATGGAAACGACTCGTATATTTGCGACTAGACTAGATTATGTAGGCAATTATTCCAGACGCGTATTATGAAATTTGTTGTACAAGATGTGCTGTCAAAACTACTTTAATCTGATATGAGGGGGTTGGGTTGGTTTGGATATTGAGTAGGCTAGACAGTCAAACACGTCAGCAAGCTATAGGAACGGGTAAAAAGCAAGCCATTTGGCGTGGACGTGTATTCGCGTTTATTCACTTGTTTCTTGAATGACTTCCCCTCGTCGTATATTTACTTCCTCTTACTGATGAAAATTGTATTAGGAGCGGATGAGCTGACAGGCAAGGGACATATGAACTAGATTTTCGGTTGCAAATGGGTTTGTTGGTAAGTTTATTAAAAAGAAAACCCACGAGGGAATAGACGTACCAAAGGAAAGTGTTTCTGTATTCCCGGAAGCAATTTTATAACCCAATGATCAGGTTTGGGGGAATTATTATAACGTTTATTTATGATGTTCCTTGTCAGAATCCATTCCAAGTGTCCGGAGAAGGAAACCCTTTTTGATCCTGATCCCAAAAGATCACTAGAATTCGGGTTTTATAATCGAAATCCTATTACTTTTGCAGAGAGAGGTTTTCGTATAATGGAGTGCGAATCCCCGGTAGAGCTCTTATCTACACGCATCTGTTGTGTATAAGATTTCAAGAGCAAGAGTAGAATGTAAATTGCATTAGCGTAAATGTGCGTCTTGTGAGCACTTTTTTAAAGAACAATGCAATGCGTGAGTTTTACATGTTGCGAGTGGAGTAGTAGTAGTGAGTCATTATTATTAGCGGTGTAGGCTTCTTGAATGCATAATCATCATACGGAATTGGAATCGGAGGAAACGAAGCGCAATGAACCGAGTCAGAAAGGTTTTTATTAATTGCCTTATTCATTGATTCTCAGTCGGCTCTTTGGGGCTGCTCAAAGTAGCGTTTTTACTTGAACGAAACTCACCCCCTCGTTGAAATGATTTCCTTTTGCCGAATCCTATTTCATGTTCTTCATCCCTCAACAACTGTTTTAAACATTTGTGGTTTTCACTTTTTTGTGATATTCTACTGTTTCGTGTAATGATCATTTCTTCATGCGATTTTTCCTTATTCGTCATGAGAATATCATCAACTGGCGCTTACTGTGAGGTCCGCTTCTGAACTGTCTGTCATGCGTTTTTTTGTCTGAACCTCTCCGAATGATGAAGTAGTACCGATCATATTATATTTAGCTCATTTCGTTCTAGTTATACGGCTACTTAAACGTGGGGTTGGAATGAATGAGCTGCTTAAAAACTGTTCATGGATCAGTTACGTATCATCATCATCATCAGTTTCCAGTGCAGATAGATCTGATCAGGAGGAAAGTCCCGAGTTTTATGTATCATTTCTACCAATGCGTTATATCATTGGCAAAGAACAGTCTCGTTCGTTCGCTCATTCATTCATCATTCATTTTTTCGGTTAAAAAATGTGGTTATAATCTTCATTGATTCATGGTCTGGTGGACAGGGACGAGGAGGGAGGTAACTTGAAAAAAAACAACGAGCTCATAAGCATAAAAATGCAATGTGATGCAGCAGCAAACAACCTACCACTCATCTAGACTCTCTAGCCGACTCTTCGTATTCTTCTTCTTCATCATCACAAGTTCTTTCGTTGCTGGGAAAATGCCACGCTTTTGAAGGCTTGTTACATTGCATCTTACATGAAACCGGTGTGCCTGTTGAGTCTTCAGTCCGTGGTAGCTGAGCTGAGATGTGTGTGATCTCTCGAGAATCCGACTTATTATATTCCGCGATTAAAAGCTATATAAAGCGTTATATAATGATTATTATGGGAAGGTAGTTGCGGCAGAACATGATCGTTTTAAAAACGGATCTCTCCGTTTAGATTGACTCTTTGAATGATCCTCACTCACACATCCACTTGCAAGCTGCCCAATGCATTCGATTAGCGAGAATGAATGAAAATGAATGAGCGAAGGAGTTTTTCAGCTCTTGTTCGTTCGTGGATCTTTCAACATTTATTTCGCCTACTCTTGATGCTTCTTCGGCAATGTATCAAATCAGAAAGTTACAAACCCGAGACCGACCAACAGCACATAACTCATTTTTCGAAATTCATTTCATTTACCACCGATTCGATTCTCAAAAATACCCTATTTGCGAGATTTTGAGCTGCCAAGTATTACGTAGGAAATGGTTGAACACGTATATCCAAGTTTGCTAACTCTTGAATAGAATGCCCCGTTTTTTTGGTCGTATACCATTTTAGTTGGTTCATCCACATATTTCTCACAGGAAAAAGGAACCATCGTGTACATATTTTTGCTTACTTGTTGTTTAGCTGATACGTGTTCATTGAACCGTCTTCACCATCATCATGTTGTTATATATTGTTGTTATCAAAATTTTCTTCTCCATTCTGTTTTGTGTACATGAGAGAGGAAGTAGCAAGTTATGCATAATGTATTTTTATGTTCCGAACATTTTCCTCTAATCAACATCCAAAATAACATGAATTTTTTTGGTACCTGGGAAAAAATCCTTGCTTTTTTGTGCATATTTTAATATTCGCAGATTCTTCATATAAGGACCAAAAGTTAAGTGAGTCCCATTCGCGTGTTATCAGAGGAAGTAACTACTACATGTTGTTCATTGCGAAACCAAGAAAAACTGTAGCGGTTCTTGCCTAAAACAATTTCAGCAAAAAAGTCCTGTATTTATTAGGCTTAAATGAAAAAATCATGTTTCTTTGTCTCTTTTATCTTGCACTCTGGTTGAAAAACGGGATGACGCTGATTAGCAGAGATTTGTTGCTTCACATTTAAAGCATGAATGATTACACGCTGCTGTTATGATACTTTTGATACTATGATGCTCAACTTTGCGATTTGGTTAAAAAATTTATATCCTTTCTTGATGCCAGAAACGGATACTGCGCGATGCACCATTTTCCCCTGATTAGCAAGGTGTTTGAGTCACCAGAAAGGAATTTGGTAAGCTTTTATATGCATCATCGCTAACTCGGGGTAAAACAAAACTGGATTTTTATAACCTGATCAAGTGATTT
>JAQGAP010003602.1:0-12053 GCA_034697805.1 Orchesella bifasciata | reverse complement strand
TGGCTTCATCAGGTTTAAACACCACTGAGTCATCACATTGCTTTTCTTTTACAAACATTAGAGATTCAATCATAAGAATGTCTCCAAGATAAAATCATTTACATAGTAGTATGCTTAATATTACTCACCCGGAGCAAAAGCCATTTTACACTCCATAATTTTGCAAACTAATGAAATTTGGATTGTTCGAATATATTGCTTCTATTCTTTTAATACTGAAGGGAGGGATGACTAATGAAACGTGACTAATGAAGAGTGCAAACACCATCTTTAATTTGCATACATAAATGTGAAGTATAATAGTGTAAATACAGCCACCATAACTACTACTGGGGTATGGAATGGAAAATGAAGTTTGCGTGCTCAACTTTCATTCGGGTGGTCAATTATTATTGTATCAACAGGAAGTTATTTTATGTACTCCATTATAGATGATGATGATGATGATGAATGATACGAGCATACATGAGGAAAATTGTGTTCATGTGTACAATTTGTTCTGAACTTGTACTTGTATTGAAGAAGTAAATTAGCGAACTACATATTTCCCGTCGATAATCAGCGTCGGTTTATTTAGAACATTTTGTTGGACGCTCATTGAATCTTTTCAACCCGATACAATTCTTGCTTGCCAGTGTAGCTTCGCATGGACGCATGAATTTATGTACTTAATGTGCAAATTTGTCAAAAAGCTATGCTCTAACATGACCAGAACTTCAGATTCTGAAGTAAAACAACTATTGGCATTCTATAAAGTAATTATTATAATTTGTCAAGATAAATAGAGTTTAGTCTCTGGACCAATACCTTATATAACTGTGGCAGGTAGTATTTACCTTAAATAAATATTGGCTATATTATGTGCACGACTAAATTATATGCTAATTGATTACAACGAAAGGAAGTAAACAATTTTAAGCAATAATATAGACCAACTAACTAGCCAACAATTTCATGGTTTAAAAAACAATGATTTTGAAAGCATAAAAAGGGCCAGTTTTATTCAGATCACAGGTTCAGAAATTAGCTTAATTCCACCAGTATCAACCGTACTATATTATGTCAGTTAAAGTTGTTTCCGAATTTTTGTTCAAATTGTCTTTGTGAAATTGTCGAACTGGAAATGAAGATTCTTTACTTGGCAGCAACAATTTTTCTGTTTTGCGCAGGAATAGCTTCATGCATGAAGCATAATGAAAGGTCCAAATCCGAATCGGAAGGAGATAAGACAAATTTTGCGGAATTTCATCACAACCTAACTCACGAAGATATCAGCTATTTTGGTACGTTCTTTTTCCCTTGACCTGCAAAACGCAATTTCTATGCAGTTTGAAGTAAAATTTTGGACATAATCCAATTCCTTACATCTCCAGAAAAACTGAAGAATTTAACTGATGGAGAAAAGGTAAAAGGACACTGGTTACAAGTCTGCGTAATATAATGTTACTACAGGATCAATTTATACTGAAGTTTAATTCAATGCCGTTCGTTCAGCATTTTATCATTACCCTAATGTTTCTCTAGGAAAAGCTGAAACCATTAAAACTATGTGGAAGTCTATTCTCGAACGAAGCTACCCCAGGGCAGTATTTAACGACTTGTCTGGCAGAAATGAAGTCAAAGGCCAAAGTGGGCTCTAATTCTGAAGAAGATGACAAACTCCATCGAAGGAAACGAGATGCGTTCATAAGTGATGATATAGTGATGGACCACGGTTTTAATAATGACCATGAGCTCACTAATCCTGCTTATGAAGATAATAATATTGATGATTACAAGGATGCGAATACCAAATTAAAACCGAGACGCAGGCGTCAAAGCGGAATATATATTTCGGTCCACCTAAAACGTGGTCCTTGGCATATATATGATAGTCCACATATTCGAAGAAACCCTGTAAGTGCTTGGATTTAAAATCCAAACTATGAAGGATAATATTAAAAGTTTTTGTGTACTTTTCAGTGCATCGTCTCATGCATTTTGGAAAAACAAGATTTGGTAAATCAAAAGTTGTCAGATTCTACTCTTAAGCATGAGCTTGAGTGATGAACATAAATCTAGTACATAAAATTATTTTTAGATAAACTCCACCGGTGAGCTTGATATTGACGCAGTCGTTGAGCGTGTTGAAAATTTGCTATCAACAGCAAACACAACGGAGCCCAAGCTAATGGCTTCAAGAATTGTCAACATATGCATTGCTCAACAGCATGAAATTGAAAGAAACAAGGAACTATCTTATGGTATGAGGAAATAGAAAGTTCGCTCAATAAAATTATTTTCTAACTCTAACTAAAGCAAAGTAACATAAATTTAGTCTTTGAACTAAACTTCTCGAAGAAACATGAATACCAATAATTATATACAATTTTTTTCAATAGATGATGACCTCGTAAGATTGAAATGCAGATCGCTCGTTCAGATTTCAAAATGTCTTTCAAGGGACGTTTTCGTTGCTGGTCGTAATGGATTTGGAACTGCCAACCTTGAATCCTCTTCCACTGGCAAATCTGACTAGGAAGTTAACTCGAGTTGGGTAGTATCTTAGAGCCTTCCGTTATGCATGAATTAATCAAATAATACTTATGGTAGATATACAGTAAAATGTGTTGGTAAAACTAATAAATTTTTATTCAGTTTGCCAGATCAATAAGTCTACAAAATATTAGTTTGGTGTATATAATTTGAGAGAAGTTAACTTTCACTCCCGTTATCATATCTCATTGCCCCATTAACTTTCACATAATTAAAACGAGGTAGCCAACTGAAATATTGTTATTGGCGATTGTATGAGCATACGAAAAGAAGAAACAGCATAACTATACTGCTAACACCAACTGTGCTAGCTGCATTACAGCCATCAGCATGACAGGCACAGTAGAACAATTCAACTCCAAAAGTTCCAGTTCGACGGTAGCACCTCAAGTCTGCAGGGTCCTCCCCCTGAAATACATCAATCATAGCGACGTAAATAAACGAATCATTGAAAACATACTAACAGTTTTTCATAAACCGAATACCTCTTTGGGAAGTAACCTCTCATCATCAAGAAATGAACATGATCTGATAATCCGAGTTGATTCTTTGTCTGGCCGTAATGTAACTAGAATAAAATGACAAACCAAGTTTTATAAGTGAAATCCTGCTCCATACAATGTATAATTTATATTTTTTATAAACGAACCCATCTGAACAGTTTTCCTGCAGTAAGTGTAGTTTTGATCCCCAAGAGTGTCACAATCGATCAGTATGGCTGAGTCATTCCCAGGGTTATCAAAGGGGTCTCCACATCCATCGTTCAATTCAGTGTGGCAGTGAAAACATTTGATGGCTGATGCTAAATCGTTGTAACACAAAATAATTATTAGGATTTTCCGCTAAATATTTGCAGTGTACGATTTCGTCCCTAACGAAAGAAAAATTACCGTATGACGCAACGCAAAGTAGACCAAACAGCCCAATAATTACAGCGCTCGAGGTCTGCATCCTGTAAACTTTTATTAGGTAGTTTACTATCTTTAATTATAATATTTTGAATATTTGATCTTATCACAACTCCTTATGTTCTTCGTGATATACGTAAGCAAGCTAGAATCAAGAGCCAAGCTATACTCTAATGATTTCATCATACATCTCAATAGTGGCCCCGCAACCACTTTGCTAGTTTAATCCGGAAGGATGAGATGAACATCAAACTTTGCTCCTACTCATGTACAATGTATGCAAAAAATCGCATATGTACAAACATCTATACCAATATGTATCAGCTATCCACATCAGTCATGAAAATCTTCTTACAACTTCGATGATCATGCTTCTCAAGTAGGATCACTTCTTTGTAGCGGACAATCTGTTGCATTGTGTTCTATAATTAGTTGTGCTGCATTTGCTAGATCGTGCAATACTCATTCCGATTTCTGCCACAGCTCCGTTTGCGAATCATTAAATTCTGTCTGTCTGCTCCTGGTTATGTGCAAATAATCTAAGGATTTTAGTGCAACTTGTGTGTTGAATTTGTATACATTTTCTTTGTTATATATTTCCAACTCCTCGGGACAGCATTCTTCCTAATTTTGGAAAGCTAAAACGGCAAGGATTACAGAAAAAGTTTTGATATTCCTCATGTATCAAGATATTTGGCAACGATACAATTAAGCGAACGCAGATACAGACTCGCTCGATTTGATTTTACATGTCAAGGTACAAACGGAAGCACTCGTATATTGGTGCGATACTAATCAAACTGATGGGGTTTCTGTATGCATCACATTACATATCATGAAAATTAATTTTATTTCCGGACAAAGCGAAATCGTAGCCCATAGCCCGTCGGTGGGTGTGGGTATACACATATTTTTATAACACAATTAATACTATTTTAATCACAATCAAAGTGTTTGTACATGATGCAGATTTTAAAAATACGAAACTTTAGCAGATTTTAGATCATGATAGAATTCCATTATTCCCATTAATGAGAATCTTTTTATTCCAGTCAGTCCTTCCTAGATTTACGATGAATGCTAAAGGAGTCTGGTGCAAGACGTGTTCCCGAAAAAGATTCATTTTCAGTTTCAGTATCTCCTCTTAGAACACCTGCCTTCAGTTTTCGGGCCTTACTAGCTTTGCTGTTTCGTGCATTGTGAAACTCGGTGAAGGCACAATTTCCCTGGGGTTCGAAACCGAATCCGGTATCATAGTGTTGATTTGGATGGTGGTCCACAAGCTGATTGTGGTTTCTCCTAGTTGGTGCATCACCTTCTCCTTCTTTGGGCGTTTTACTGGGGGTGATAGGTTAAGGGAAGGTAAACTAAGAAAAGCAGGATGGGAGGGTATGTGAAAGGATAATGTAGGTAAAATAAAAGTAAGTGAGATTTACCCCATAAATGGGCTATTTGCTATTTTCTCATGAGAATCAGTTGCAAATTGTGCAACTCCAGTTAAGTAATGTCTAAACTCATCCCGCAAATAGTTGGGGTCATCATCAACATTCACTGCGAAATGGCGAACTCGAGGTCCAACACCAACTACTTTTGCCGGACCAGTCTCTCTCATCCCTCGAAATTGGTTGCCGATTATCAGACACTGAGCAGGGTTCAGGCTAGAATGCGTGACGAAATGCATGTGCAGAGCAGACATGTCTCTGACATGAAGCTCGTTATTTGTATCGTAGACAAGGATGATACCATCCAAGTTGGATTGGACGCCAGGCCAAATAGACTTGAGTCTATAGATTCATTCAAATATTCATTTTCAAACAAAATTCCATAAAAGTCAGTTAGTTCAGTCTCTGATGTGATCTCGTGATCATCCCTAAAAACGTACCTAGGATTTCCACCAATTTCCCATATCTGCGCATCCACTTCTACGGTGTATTTTCGAATGTCGACATTTGGAACTGAGAATTCCACAATTCGAACAGAATTCGTGGGTCTGTAGGGTGGTCTTCCGATGGAGCTATCCATGTTCATCTCATTTCCTAAAATGTTGGATATCAAGGTTTTTCCTGCCTGGTGAAATTAAAGAATTTTATTAATCATTTTAAGTGAATGAAATTCCCTTATCATCATTATGTAACCATTCGCATGTTACAAAAACCCAGCATTAGAATTGATCCATTCCTATCTTTATATATACAAACCAAGTTTGTTAAAGCCAATACACCAACCAATATTAAACAAATAAGCCTCTTGTAATTTGAATGCGCCTCCCATTGCTACATTTACACAACAAAACTACTAATGAAGCTGTATTTTTCTTAGCCATCATCATCACCTTATGAATGACATAACAAAAAAAAGACCACCTAAACATGTAGCATGTACCAAACATCAGATGCCAGAATATCTAGCACTAAAATTTGCTGAAATTCTCATAGTGCCTCGCCTTCCTCAGTTCAATAAGGTTTGTATTTACGTCAAAGACTACTCTGTAGTCTGCAGGAAATCATAAACCATAAAATGCTTTGATAGTAAGTGACCCTTTACCTCATAAAACCCACATAATGTTTCAGCACTATAAGTTATGTGCGTACAATGCATGATGTCTATCTAACAGGGTATAAGTATGTATATAAGCATGTACTAGTAGTGGACGTGTGAGATTATTCTGTTATTCCAAACTCCATTCTGCTCAATCATCTTCTTTAATTTAATTGGCTGAAATCCAATGAAATTTCACGAGAAGGTGGACTTTTGGAGAAGATACCATCCTCCTAATAATTTTCTACTTGCTTCAACTAGCGAAAAAATTGCTTAATGAAATGAAAACGATTTTATCATGATTTTGACTTAAAGGATGCTGATAAGACTAATTTAGCGATATGAATGAAATTGCAATTATGAATGATCTGATCAAAGGTTTCTGAAGTTATTCAACCCTCATGTAAAAAACCAACTCTGTCAATCTTCCATGACTAAAATTCACAACTCACCCCCGACGGTCCACAAATCCCAAACTTGAGCTTCATAGTAATGCACAGTTGGTCATACAGATGTTAAGATTGTCCAGTATTGCAGATGGGGACAGATGAAATATGACGTGAGTTACATCACACTAACAACACACCTGCAAGGATTAACAAATGTCAACTTAATTACGGACCAGTTTTTGTCAATTTAGCTTTATTTATTTGTTATCATCACTTAATTCCCACGCACGTTAAAGAACATGTCAAATTCTTTAATACAAATACTGAGAGAAGCACTTATCCTTTATCATGTTACAGTGAGTTGAGTATTATATATTTTTGGTAAGTTTCTTAATGTTTGCCACCTGTTTCCATGGACGGCTGTATCGGAGAGCGTAAGTCGGCTTCCCGAATGTGCCACAACACAACCATCGCTTACGCAAATGGTCAAACAAAACTGTGATTATGTGTAAGTGTGGTGTATCAAGTGTATGGTGTATTCGTCTGCAAAATGAACGCGTTTCATGTTATCTATGAGTACATTATTGCATTTCATTAACCTCCCGGACTGAATGACATTCATTTATTCAAAACAAAAAGTTTTAACAAGAGACGATACAATGCAGTAATGTGAAGAAGGGCATACACCGAAACACGTGCTGTAGTAATGTAAATGTCATACAATCTCTGAATTGATTACACATGACACAATTCATGTGCAGTCGCAGCCAGAATCAAAACATTTTTGATTGCATTGAGAACCATACTTAATGTATATTTAATACAATTATGTTGCATATATTTACTATTAACTATATTACAAATCACCGGCTTATCGTTTCAAAGTACCGTTCAGTAACAAAACATTAACATATGAACACAGGCAATGATTTGTCCTACTAGGTGCATATAAATAAGTAATATGTATACAATCAAGCTATTACAATATATCACCAAAAATATTTTAGATTGCATCACTTTAACGTGTACTCAAGAGCTTAATAACTACCAACAATGGCATACATACCATAAAATTATCACATTTTCGGTAGGTGGGAACAACCACGCAATAAGTTAGGAATCAATTGAAGTTATTGCAATAATAATACGTTATTTTTTTGCAAATTCTGTAGTAAGAAGGCTTAATTAGTACCTGATATGGACTATAGACTAACAAAATAGGCAAATGTGTACTTAACAAATGGAAATGTTATTCCATACGAGGAAGAAACCTCAACGGTATCCCTTCAACTGGCACGATAGTTACTGATGGAACCTTCAACTTGAGTTTGTTAGGGTAGTGGCTGGAGGCAGGAACAACCCTATATAATATGATTTCTTAGCTTGGATTTCACTAAATATACCATTTTATCAAATTAGTTACTTGAAATAACTAAAACTTACTTGAATTTTCGAAGAACGGAACACAGCGTAAATTTCATGTTGAGCAAAGCAAACCTAGCTCCAATGCAATTACGGACACCATGGCCTTTAAATTTTAAATTTTAAACAAGTGTTATTATTATATTAAACTATAAATAAATTTAGCACATTTAAAAATAATATACAAACCAAACGGAATCCACTGCATGTTATTCCCATAATGTTTCTTCGCATTGTTCTCAAATCTGGTTGGGTCGAAGCGATACGGCTCCGGCCAAATCTCAGGATCATGATGAACTTGCCATATAGGAATCTGAATCCCTACGTTTTTTGGTACATGATAAGGTCCAATTTGACAGTCTTTATCCATCCCCCGCACAACAAAGGAGACTACAGGTGGATACAATCTCAAAGATTCGCAAACGACTTGGTCAAGAAATGCAAACTCAGAAATCTGATCGTAGCTTGGAGTTTCGTCAATCTGAAACAAACATGTGCGCATGAAATAAAATGTCGCAACGTTCATGCATGGAAATGCGATTAAAACACAAAACGCACGCAAACGCATAGTATGCATGCATATGATATTGGTATTGGTATGATATGTGTAAATTCTTGGACATTTCCAGAAAGAAAAGAATAATTGTTTACAAGTTTTATGACCATCCTATAAAAATCGAAAACAGATGCGCAGTTGATGAGACTAAAGAATTCGCACAACATGTTTATCATAATCGCGTGCTATACGCATATACAAGTATACCAGGATATATACAAGAGATAAAAGGCTGACTCATACTGTCCAAGTGACATGCTTACCGCGTACGAAGCGTTCAATTCTGTAAACAATTTTTCCTGAATATCCTGGTGAAGACTGAGTAGGTAGCAAGTGAAGCTCAGAGAAGCGGATGTGGTTTCGAATCCACCTGAAATAAAGCAGCTTGGTATTACAAAAAGATAACACTTATAAACGAAGGAGGTTACAAAAATCTACCACAATTAAACATAAAAATACGAAAAGTTAGTTTTATTGATACGTTTGAAACATGCATAATTTGTGATAAATCACTAAATAAATTCGTGAATAGAGATTGATCTATTTGTGAAATCTACCTTCCTAGAGCTATACTAAAACGGCAAGTGAATACACAATAAAGTAAACTCACCTAATATGAAGACCCAAGCATTTGCTACAATCTCATCATCCGACAGTGCTGAAGTTCTTCCCGAGCCTGAGGTACTTTCCGATGTAGGTGTCGTAGATTGTCCTTGAACAGTAGCATCCATCATGAGTTGGAGGGCATCGACTGGAACACTTCCGCTATTGGATTGCTTGTCTCGCCTCATCTTCATTGCTGTTTGAACATTTTCCATAATCATTTTCGTCATTTCATGTGAATATCCGAAAGTTTCTAAAGCCCACGCCATCACAGATGCGATGAGGGGGAAGCACAAAGCAATTTTTACAAAGGGACCCATTGCATTGTCGAGAAATCCTCGAACTGCCCGAAAGAACCTGTCGTTTTCATCCCTCTGAGCGTTCACTTTCATTGCGAGAGCACAACCACTAATCACATCACAGGCGAGTCCTTGAAATAACTTGTGAGCATCTACTACTTCATGACTACTTCCATCCCCAGTCTTGCATTTCTCTTTCAAAATTTCCACTGTGGTCTGCACACAATTGGACATGATGGGAAGCATCTGCTTGATTTTTGCACTGGAAAATGTTGGACTTAAAAAATTCCTCACTTCTTTCCAGCGTTGCCCCCGTAGTCCCACCAACGTATGGGCCAGTGGTGGAACAGTCATAATCATGTGAGGTCGATTAATAAATTCAGTGGAGTTCCGAACCAAAATATCCTTGATGAGTTCCGAATCTCTCACAACCAGCGTTGCTCTCGTACCCCGAAAATATCCGTAGACCAGTCCAAATTGTGTTTCCCATTCGGCCATCACATCTGTGATGAGCTTCCCTTTTCCCATGAGGTCCATCATATTCCCAACAAAAAAGTTGGGACTAGGTCCTGGTATTCCAAGTCGAGTAAAAAGCTGAAAAAGTCGGATTCTTTCGTAAATCATATAACTCAATATCAATGTGAGAAACACAAGTGCCAAATATACTTGAAGGCACATTTTCCCTCTTTTTCAAAAGGTCGTAACCTATCCGTGCCTAATTACAATTAAAGTGCTTTGGGATGTCTAATATTTTTTATTGCCGCGACTCAGTTAAACCCTTTCGATCTTATCCTTGTGACAGTGATGATGATGCGTTGAGATGATCAAGAATCTATATCTGCTCTGTGCTCAGTCGCGTTTTTGCACACCACTAGCTTTTCTGCAGATCAAGCCAAACTTACTTTGGGGCATGGGACATGGGACGTGTCACATCCCAATGTATTGCGAAAATGTTGAAGAAAGGAAACCTGAGAGTCGGTCTTAATTCTAAACTGACATCCTGACCTGCACCACAAAATGACAGTTACGTTATGTCCATGCTCCCCGATTTTATAGTAATCCCAAAAAATATTGCACAATGGAAAAAAAGATACATAGATGTACTTAATATTCAACCTATATGCGTAGGAGAATAGAATGAGAAAAAAAACTACGTATATGTTCATCCATGCCATATTCACCATGTCCAGAATACATTATACGCCACTGTATAACGTGAGATTTAACACAGGTATATAAGTATGTGCATGCCAATATTTCAAGTATTTCAGGATGGACGCATAAAAAAATTATTATGTGCCCGATGGAGTTGAATATAGAGTAACACCTTCCTATGAACACAACCAAACCATATATGCTCTCGGACTACAATTTTATAATCTTCGTAGTTAACTTGAGCAAAAAAAGATTACAATATGGCGTAAACGTAAGGTCATCAGTAGCAACCTCCTCTAACTTTTAACATAAGAATAGCTGTTGTTCATTTCTTAACCTACCTCAATGGTGAATTTTATGGATAGATGCTGTTCAGCTAACAATTAGGAAGATACAAAACGCAACCCCCTTAATGAACTGACGCATTAAAATGAGTGTTGACCTACTTGAGCTTACAGATTGACTACTCCTCCATTACAAACTTGTGGTACAATGAACAACACCAAAACAACTGGGATTGAAGAAAAATTCAATATCATTAATTATTCAGTTTTTATTATCTATGAATGTTTACGTATTGGCTGTCTTTTTTTGTATTCAGTATTCGTGAAAGTCACAAATCGTTTGTATGGGCCACAATTATACTCACTCTTCCGATTGACAGCAAAGTCGGATGTCGGCCGAGTTTGCAGGGGCATCACGATATTATAACGATAGACTTGTGAAACAGAACAATTCCACTAACTTCAGTTACTGATGAGCTATATGCGCTAAATTATTTAAAATCAACACAGTATTTGAGCACGTGAAGATGGTGTCGATACACGTGTAGTTGAAAAATTCTTCTACTTTTTCTTTGCACTTTGCAACTTATGTAATCATTTGAATATTTGCAATCTTAATGAATTTGGTAAAATTGATGCCTGAGTTTATACACTGCAAACTGAGATGGGATGATTTCATATTTAATGTGCACTATAATGTGTACTATAGTGTTTCACATGTACGTACAGTCGTTTATTTAGTTAACTTACCCACAATTTGAGGTGCTTAGAATTAACTTGGTAATATTTCGCTTGAGATGGACGTACGCGTATAGCGTGACTTATATTGTTGCAGTACTTACTATGCTCAATGTACTAATCCTCCGTACAGCAACAAAAAATAACGACCATTGGGTTTGTTTATTGGTACAGGGGTCGGTCGGTTTGCGTACAACCCCGTCCATCTGGCTGTTGTTGTTAGGAATACACGCAAAGCCAAAACTATTCAACCCGTATCAACTACACCTATAACTATCATTTAGTCCCTCTCTTGAACCTCCATTCCATTCAGGCTCTTTCTATTATACAGACATGAAGCGTGTAATAGTAGAAGAGCATTTGAAGGAAAAATCCCAGTAACATGGAACTTGTTCGTCTTGCGAATCCTGTATCGGCAACAGTTTTGATTAATTCTTGTAATGTATTTTTTTGTTTTACCTTCACAAGCACGCATAACTTTTCCAACAAGGATGTATATATTATGATGAGGTGTACTACTTCATACTTAAGTGTCCTAATGAAAACTGGCAGGGTTGGGCAAAATACATTGGTTCCAAATACAAGATACAAAATACAAAATACTCGGTATAGCCCAAAATACATTT
>JAQGAP010003601.1:0-12053 GCA_034697805.1 Orchesella bifasciata | reverse complement strand
CTTATTTTGTATCTTCCAAAGCTACGTATCACATTATCGCATCATCAAGACTCGCGAGTCGCGAGGCATGTTATCATGACGAATAGCAAACAAGTGAAAGCATCGGCTTTCAACTTTTTAGTCGATTACATAATGTAACACAACTCTGCGAGGTAGTGGAATAACGTGATTGCTAAATTTAGTGTAGTGCGTGGGGGCTAACATAAATATAGAAGAAAATGATCAAGAAATGCTGATGACTATGATATGCAACAGCTTCTTCAACTCCAAAACCCTACCCCTCGTCTCCGTTTTGCATTTAGTAGCCAGTTATCTCAACAAACCGAAGCACTGAAACTGTATCCGAGCAAGAAGTGTAACAAGGATGCTGTTAAACTCATTCAAAATGTCTCGTCCAAGAATTTTTCTACTTACATATTTGCACACTCCATGCACAATCTGTGTTTGCATACCGATTGTGATTATTTATGCATTTCGGTTCGCCATCGTAAAACATCATGAAGATATCATTAACAGTTTTTTATTCATATGCTTCGCGACTACTCATAGTAGTAGATAACATTAGACTGAATGGGAAACAGTGAATCTCTTTCGGAACTACGACAGGGAAAAACAGTTTGTAATGTACAGAAAACATAATTTCTTATGATGCGTCATATTGATGAGAATTCCGAATATTTTTGCTCTCCTAATAAGGAGCACCTTTCATGTTTTGCTGCTACATGAACGTTACTTTAGATTAAACCTTGCAATCCTGGATTTTTTTGAAGCATAACAGGTCTATAGATTATCGTTTTTGTCAAGCCTCGAGGAGAATTTTTGCTACCTCCCTGTTTCGTTACGTACATCACATTACACCTGTGCCCCAGTCTCGTTTTTGTTGTGTTCCAAAACTGTCATCTTGAGATTTATATGTACACCATACGTATTTCATACATCAATGTAGTTCTGTGGTAAATTATGCAATTTGCATAATTTTTTTTATTCATTGCGGTCTTTTTTTGTGTTGCGCGACCGTCCCTACCAAACTTTGATTTATGGATATTTTTTTTTGTAAAATCTGTTTTTGTTGGAATTTTTTACTTTTGATGATCCACTTCGAATTTTGAATGGATTGCATGCGCTCTGTGGTAGGAATGGAATGCGATATTATTTGCGTTTAGCCAAGTATAAAAAATGGTTTACGGAGCACTTAAATTAAAAGTTATTTTCCGGGAGGACTGTTTAGGGTCATGTCATCAACCCACTAGCAATTCCAAGATGTGCTACTAGACGTCTGGTAAGCATTGCGCCACCACCCCGTCGTCCTCAAAACTCACACAATTACTATGACACGTTGGACTACGGGAGTACTGGACACTACGGGAACAGGATTGTTCTCGTAAGGTACAGGCCAACACCAACACCTGCGCCACAAAGTACATTGTACATTGAGGATGTTACCGATTCAAATGTAAGTGAACCATTGAACCATTTTCGTAACAGTCACGCTGTTTGTCTGAGAATGGGAAAACATTATTTCTTTTCTTTCTCCAAACAGCATTATGGGAAGGAGACCCGACTGGTGAGGCGAGAGCTTAGCCCAGCATATGACTACGGCTACGGCTCGCCATGGGATACCGCATCATCAGCAATGGTCCCGTTTTCCAGACCACTTTTCAGCCTCCATAACATCCCACTCAGGTACTTCAAATACATCATGTCCATTCGCAATTTCCCCGACAATACTAAAAAGAGAAAATCAGGAGCTGCAACAACTCTGTGAAGCAAAATCCAATTCGCAAATTTGATGGCAGCAGAAAGCTGCCCTTTTCTTCCGCATATTTTGCTCTCCTCTACATTATTTGTGCCAACTAATAAAAAATGAAACTGCTGTTGCTCTTTCATCTCTGCACTTTATCCTACAAAAACATTTACAATGGTATAAATGGAATGAATGAAAGAGCAACACAGGAGGAATATTATGATATTCACGAACAAAAATTTCTATCCATGTCCCCGCCGGTTTTCTATTCACGTTGCATTTTTGTTTTTTTAGACTTTGTCCTTCTCCTTTTTGTAGTATTATTGCATATAATGGAACACAGTTTTTTCTTTCATTTTGTTACGTTACAGGAGTGCAAGTGAAGTGAAGGAAATAGCTGATATGCGAAGACTGTACGTGCGTGCAAGGAACCCAGATGTTGGCTACAGTCCTATAAACAAAGCACTTCTTTACAGAATGCCAATGCCAGTTTATGTGGATCCCACGCTCCCTCAGAGCTATTACATAGGTATGTGAATTCGGAGAGTAACGTTCGAAATGTTAAGTTGTACTTGTACAACATTTCCCCATGAAAGTTGGGCCGGGAACGAAAAAGAAATGCCGGCTTACTTTCTAACGTCTTGCTTATAAAATGTTGAATGCTTACAGAAGAGAGCTACAAAAAATTGAACTAGAATTCGAAGCACACGTCCAGAAAAAAATTGAGAATGTATTTGAGAATGTAATCATACAATGATGTGATTGGGTGTATGCATTGTAGAATCGCGGATCTACCTATAAATGCAAAATATATAAAGCTACTATCTATCTATTCATGAATTCTTTGACCTTACATACCTCCATTTTCTAGCACCGTAGTTTTTATTCTTGTTATTTGTACGAGACGACATGCATGCACATACATATACATACATATACCTCATGACATTAACATGATACCGTAAGGAAAAGTCATATAATTTGTATTAGACGCAAGATTTCAACCCAATTCCATTTCAACAGGCGACCCGTTTACACACTCTACTCATTGACTCATGATGATCATGATGACGGTAATAAAACAAAAGTGCTAAAAGCCAAGCCAACTTGAGTGTTGTACTTAGTCTAATTTAAAAAAAGTTTTAGCACTTCTTCCTTTCAACTTTCTTATGGACAAATAGGTGTGAGAAAAGCCAAATTAGGAACAACATGACACGATTCCTCCATCAATTCCTTTTTAATACGCGTGAACATGTGGGGACAGGTAAAGAAAGTTCACGGAGGAGACTAACCCACCGCCAAATTTTCATTCAGCAGAATGGCGATGGAAGCGGAACATAATAATGATAATGGTAGTAGGTAGGTAGGTAGGTACTATAATAATTATTATTCCTACCTGCCTACGATTACACTTGAAGGTGAAAGTTAGTTTGGAGAGGCGGATGGCTCGAAATCTATCTTTAATTTGGAGAAAAGGTTAAAGCGTGCTAATGGCAAAAGCATCAGCAATTTCATGCGATGATTTTTAGCAGTTTTTAAATTAAAACGTGTAGACTAAACTAGGTTACTGGTTTAGGGCACACCACGCATGCATGCATATAATATATATGTATAATATGCATTAAAATATATGCATTACTTACAGACTACATATATTTACAGTTGCTTTGCTTGTATTACTCATTTTTGATCGCCTACTCAAGGTCGAGGAAATTTGGCATGCTTGTCGTTTGCCGGTGGGAGAGCAATTCCAAAGCGAAGGAGGTTCTATCCCGACTATGAAGACAAAGTACGAGATGAAGTCATCTTCCGCTCATTCTACAGCAAATTGAGGGATGCAGCCAGCTTTGGCAGAAATGCTGGCAGACGGCGTAAGTACAATGAAGCAATGATTACAATGACCCATATTCATTTAGATAGGATGAAATTATTTTGCACAAGGAGAGGAGTAGTGCCTTCAAATACGTATAGCGGTAGTAGTCTCGACTATAATATGGTTAGATAAATACTGAATCCACCTCCCCTCTTAGCTGAAATTTTGTGTAGTTTGTTCATTGGCTATTTCCTTACATATTATAGTAGAAAACACATTCTATTTATCGGTTTACATTGGATGCACAGTCAGAAAATAGGGAACGAAATGGATATTCTTGGTTAGAATATAATTCATGTAAAATTTTCATTGCAGCAATATACCAACCCATTCATTACAGCAGAAAGACCATTTTGGGAGCGGAAAACGTACCGAAACGAGAGCCTAAGGTGAGTTTTATATGATAAAACCTGGAATGACATCCAAAAAGTAAAGTTTATGTAGGTATTCATGTTTCGAATGGAGAATCTCTGCTCGCTTGCATATTTCTCGGGAACTCACTCAGAATTGCTTCTGTTCATACGTATTTGTACTCGCTATTTGGTAGGGAGGATGACTCTGTCAACATTTGTCATTCTAAAAGTAATGAGACACGTGAAATTGCCTGCATTAACAATTTACAGGAATCCAAATGGGTTGAGCGAGCACTTGCTAATGAAAAGCCTCCAACACCTCGAGCTAAGCCTGCACCAGTCGCAACCGAAACGGTTGTCGCACCACCAAGGAAAGAGTCGTTAAAATTGGAACGCAAGCCAGCTACTCCGCCTTCCGTTCAACCAGTTAATATTACCCTACCTGGCCCAAGAAAGTCAGTTACAGAAATTGTACGAGAAGACTTACCCAGAGTAGAAAATCTACCAGAACAGGAAGTCACGGTGAAAATTCCAAAGGAGCCAGAACCTGCTCCAATTACCCCTCCAGTTGAAGCAAAGAAAACTGTTGTTGTTCCAGCCAAAAAGGCTGAAGCTGCTCCACCGCCAAGAGAACTAACGCCACCCCCACCAAAGGAGCCCACACCTCCACCAAAAGAACCTACGCCACCTCCACCCAAGGAACTAACACCACCTCCACCAAAGGAGCCCACACCACCTCCACCTAGAGAACCAACACCACCTCCACCCAAAGAGCCCACTCCACCACCGCCAAAAGAGCCTACTCCACCTCCCTCTAAGGAACCAACACCTCCACCAGTAGAAGCTCCTGTGGAAGTGGCCGCGTCGACAGAAGGTTGATGAAAAACATGATGATAAATCATATTCTATATATCTCAAATCATTTTGACGATAAATGATTCGTGATTCGGAATTATCAATCAATATAGATATTATGTAGCACAGCTTATAGAAAAGTATTACAATCCCTTCTCTTCACACATTAAATATCGTGATTCATTGCAAAAACTGCAGAGTCTCCAGCAGCAGCAGTAGTAGAAGCTCCAGCTCTTGCATCTGAGCCTGTCTCAGAAGTAGCAGATGCATCCTCCCAGCCAAAATCTGAACAAGCATCCGGTGACGCTGACGAGGCATCAAATAAGGGTGAGGTAGAAGATATTCAATTAGACGAAGAGATTACCCTGGATGAAGTGTGTGACGTAGAAGAAAACGATTTAGAAATCGAGGCCGACGACCCAGGTCGAGTTTCCATATTACTCCAAACTTAATATCCTTTTCTTTCGCTCTCTTTTCTATCTTCTTCTTCATTCAAGAGATTCTATCATGTTTTTAGCAAACAATGCAAACATCATATCTTCTTGTATATCTCTTTATATATTATTATGCTTCTTAATATATACATCCACACATAAGAAAGGGAATGAAAGAACGAATTAGGAAAGTCTGGCGGCCCAGCCAGCCTGGCAGAAAAAGCACAAAAGAAAAATGCTACTTGCTCTATACACAATAATAATGATTATGATTAATATGATTTACTTTCGGAACGAAATGCTCAAAGCACGTTTTCATTTGCCTCTCTCGCTACTTTTCTTCACAATAACAATTTTTCTTGTTTACACGTGCAACAGTGTTCTGGCAAACCAGAACCAGTAAAACTACTATTCTTCTTTTGCTACTCAACTCACACAATACATGGTATATAATGTACTATTATGAACTGCACTCTCTCGCTCTCTTATCTATCTACAGCCAAGACGAATAATAATTTACTTTCTCGGATTGATTATGAAATAAGCTTTCTCCGTCACTCATTTTGGTGAAAGTGAAAGCTACTTGTGTATTATGAATGTATGTGTTTCTAAACAAGAACAGCGGCAGAAAATTTATATGGGACTTATTTGCTCCTTTTCGCAATGATCGTGATAATAATTTTTGCAATGAAACATTTTTATTATTATTTCACATTTTCGATAGTGTACATTTCCTTGTAGGTTTCCTTTCCTCATCAAATTTTGGTAAGCCTTCCATGTTTCCTGCAACCATTTTTACTTTTCATTCCTTCCTTATCCTTTACCTTTATTTTGCTCGGCTGTTCGGCTGGTAGTAAGCGTGGTTTGTGTTTGTAATTTGTAACAATAAATTTCGGTGCAGAATATACAAATGCTGTCTGTACATTATGGCAAGCAAGCAAGCCAAGTGAAAATTTTAAATAATGGAATGTTTTCCCCTTTAACGCGTTTATTCCTGTAGTAATTAAATGTATGTGTCATTTATTTCACTAACAAGAGAATTTTATTTCTTACAACTTGAATTATATTTTTGTTGCTGCCTCTATTACATGAAAAGCGAGCTTTTCAGAGTACTAATTAGCTTGGTACGATGAGATAAACGATGTACTTAATTAAATACATAGCACGACATTCCCTTGCTGATGCTGTGAGATACTTTTAGAGTTCTAATTTACATGCATCTAGTGCTGAAAAATAATAATTTCGATTATGTAATATATGGGACATGGACAGAGGCAGCCCAGCCTGAAACAACAGCAGAATCCGAACCGGTAGAATCCCCGCAAGAGACGAAGGGATCTGCTGAACCCGCTGTCGTTGAAGCTGCAGCGGAAGTGTCTGTTGAAACGCCAGTTTCAGCAGCACCAGAACCTGCTGCAGCTGAAGACATTTCACAAACACCTGCCAACGACCAGGATGCAGTACCACCCGCCCAAGTTAGGTAAGCATTGGTGATTTCGTGTCCAGATAGCATCTGTCCGTATTCTTTTCGGAACATTTTACAAGGAAACTAATAGGTAGGACTAGTATTTTCTTGGAGAAAGTTAATTTTGAAACGAGCTACTACTTTAAAATGTTTTACTGATGAACAAAGTACTAATGAGAATTCCAAAGGAAAAGTATTCCGTAAAATTAATCAGTAGTAGTTTGATGTCATAAATGTCATTGCCATAAATAATTACTAAAAGGTGGACAATTTTGTGCTATTTGACAAAATGAGTTAGGAAGAAAGAGTGCAGAAAGCCGTTTCACATATTTTATTGTTTTATATAAAGGAATTATATAAGCAGATATTTTGAAAACAACATAGCTAGCTAGTCAAAATCATAGACGAAGGGGATTTATTGCATTGCAAGTATATTGCAAGGGGTTACCTTAGTCTATGAGTCAAAATAAATTTGCTCTTCGCAAAAATGTACTTTTTACATGTAGATACTTTTAATTGTAAAAATTTCATTTAAGTTGCTGCTTCTCTTAATCAACTGAATGTTTAGTGCTTGTATACCGTACTAATACTACATTTGATCTGCGTGAAATACCAATAGCAGGTCAAAAGTACAATACAACCAATGTACGATTGAAAAAATAATCAAATTAAATATTCAAACTTAACATCCTATGAATAGGTGTAAATTAGATTATGATATTAGCAAATTAATTGTTGTGTAAACATAGCATTGTGGTAGCCGACATTGATGGCCCAATCCCACCAGAAGAAGAGGAAACCTCAGCGGTTCAAGGAGAACCACAGTCTGTGGAGCAGATTCAGGTGCTTTATTTGCATAAAACGAAATCGATTTTTTGAAAACAAAATACCAACATAAGAAATAATTAGATTCACAACAGAAAAGAAATCCACAAACTAAAAAGTACACTCTGAAAATTTATTCATGTACCTTTTACTTTCACTTTCCTCACGAGCAGCATTAAACGTCACAGAACTACTCAAAACCTTTTTTTTTGTCTAATACATGCCTTTTTTGACAAATGCTGCAAAATTTTATTGTATGTTTTGAAGCCAAGCACACTCGTTCACAATAAAAAGAATTACGCTGAATCGCTGCACACAGTACATAGAAACAAATATATAAACAATTTATTTAATGTTTCGTATTTGAAAATTGTGGGGTCTTTAGTCTTTCGTGTCTGCTCTTGTTTTGTCCAAATGGTTTCAATCAAAATAACTCCCAAATTTTTTATTGTCTTAAAAAGCGTCCCAAACAAAAGGTTTCAAATAGAGCTACATTAAAGTAGTGTAGGCTAATGGTATGAAATTGCATTACCTCCAAAATAATGTCATTCTTTTGCTTTTTTTGATTTTTTGAATTTTTTAGCAGTAGAGCCAATTGATCATTTACTACCTTTGCTGTTGATGCAAAAAGCATAAAACTCTGCTGCTACAGTTCTCCGGTTGACGGTGCTTTTTGGACACTTTTTTTGTTGACAAATCTCTTCTTCAGACTGAACACGAGTACTATGTATTGTAGATGAATTTATTACGTAGCGTAGTTTATAGAGGTGGTGGAGGGTGGTCGTGATGGTGGTCCAACAACGCTTTTTAGTACACATTTTTGAGAATCAACAATTCCTTATAAAAAGTACATATTTTTTTGTTCATGTATATGCATATTCATTATCTAATTACGTGACTAGTTTTTGCCCACTCATGCTTTCTCATTTTTCTACTCTAACGTCATTATTTCATGTAAATGAACAAACCATAACATAAACTATATGTATCTAGCTAGCTTTTTATTGTGTTTTTACTTTTACATTATGTAACACAAGTGACCATAACATAGTGAACTCAAACTCAACCATTATAGTATTCATCGTATATGAACCTTTCATTCACAATGACATGAAACGCTTTACTTTTCCTTAAACATATATTCCACGATCCATTCCAACGTAAATGAATATATTATAGCAGAAGTGCTTTAAAAATCATTATTGTCTTATGTCGTAACGTATTTGTGTGATCTGATCTTATATATGATGCAACGTAATGTTATGTTTCGTATTATCGTCCTCGTCTCAAACTGTAAATAACAAGATTACGCCAGGATGTCCCATATGTCTCATTACTAAATTGATGTGGATATAAACACAGTTGATATACTATGTTGTGTGGAAATTGACACTTAATTATTTTGTAAACGTTAAAAAGAAAGTAACAGAAGCACTACTGAGTTTTTGGAATATATATGAAAATTGTGTTGTGATAACGTCTTTGTTGTACTGATATGGTAGCAGAGCACGTCTGCTGTATTCAATTCTTGGTGATGCTGATCATTGTCATTTTTTGGGTTTGTTTCTTCGATTCTGAACCCGTGCAGGCAGAAGCTGAGCGACGACGAGCCGAGTTCGCCCAACTCCTAGAAGAACATGCTGAGCTGGTAACTACTGTGACAAAACTTGAAAGAGTCGCAACGATAGTAAGTAAGTCGTGTGCAGAAGCTCTTGCACAACAAGAACAGCAGCCACCTCCATCATGAGATTCTCAATGAGAAGTGGACCTTCATCAAAAATTAATAAAACATGTAATCAATACACAACTTGAAAACAATTCTGATACTTTCGAATTACACATATTTGAATACATTTAAATGCTACAAGATGTCACCTATTGTAGGCAAAAAATGTATGTTCAATGTACATAAAAATATATAGATAGTGTATCTCTTTAAAACCTCCAAAAGAATACCAATTTTATGTTTGATACAGAGAATCTTGTTTAAAAAAGTGACTGTTATCGTCATAAAATATTACATGTTCTGGTGCTGCATTCCTAACTGCTATAAAGTTATGTACATATACATTAATGATATACATATTGTAAATTATATCCAACTATGTACTCTAAAATAGGATGGTTATACAGATTTACTGCATGTTGTTGTACATGTCTACAGGATACACTTGGTTTGGCATGGATCATCTATATAGTGTAATTATTTTAGCTTTATTTTCATTTGTTTGAACTTTGAATGAAACGAACGAAATGACAAGAGTCCGGTATAGAACAGTCACAGTCAGCTTGCAGGATAACGAGTATATTTATGTAGGTTGAATAGTTTTAGAATTGGAACGAGTTTAGATCACTAGAGAGTGCAAGAGTTCTTTGGAGGTATGTATTTATCATTCGTCATATTATGTTGAAGGTAGAATTTTCAAATGTTTGTGTAGCTATATTATATGTAAATCAGCTCTGTATATGATATACTCTGTAGGTAGGAATAATTGTCAATGTTTTGTCAATGGTTTGAACATCGAATTTCAGTGACATTGGGATTACCTCAACTATTTGCCAGTTGGGTTATATAGTTTGTGGTCACTCCAGCTTTTATGCTTTCCGGAATTCGAAACTGGATAATGCTAAAATTTGACCACCCAATTCACTGACACTTTATGTGCTCACATTATAGTTATACATATATATGGTTCACTTGTTCTTTCTGTGAATAATAGGGTGAAAGCTTAATATTGATCGATGCATGCAATGTTCGTGTAAATGGCACATTTAAGCATATTAATTAATTGTTGAAATTGCCTTATAAAGCTTATAAGTTAATTATAAAAGTTTAATTTAAAAAATCCATGTAAAAAAAGTACTCATATATTACTGTATGTAAATAACTGAAGAAGGAACTTGTTTTGGCAATACTGTTAAGGGTATATCGCCTAATAAAGACAGCAACTTTCATTGAAGAGAATTCAAAATTTCGCCTTAAAATTACTGCTCCATCTGCTTAACCAAAATCAAACAAAGGGTTTTGTTACAGGTACGCGCCTATCTGGACATTGACGAAGCTTTCACCTGCTCTGGACTCATATCGAGGGGGAGTAATGGATATAAAGAAGAAATGTAATGCTTTTAAGACATTGTGTTTTATATTGCAGGGAGAATGCTTGAGTTAAGAGGAATTATTACACCACCATCCAGTTCAAACTCGAGCTTCAGCCACTTATTCTATACCAGCTCTTTATATCTCTGCCTGAATGAACCTGTTGTCCTGAAAAATGACTTGGTTTCTTGATACTTTCACTTCACCAGTAAAAAAAGTGGGCTAGACTGTGTAAAAAGGTAGGAGGAGAAAAATGACGATGTTGAAGTAAAGAGTTTGGTTTGATGTAACATTCTTACATTTCCTGTAGCTTGAAGATACATTAAGGATTTAGCCTGGGACCTCTCTTTGCGACTGTAAAACTCACATGAATTCATAACTTCACCACGGACTCGTTTGACTCCTGCTTTTCTATATACTTTATTTTTTTAGCTCGGTGCGTGGAGTGCTAAGAAAAAGAGAGAAAACTAGCTAGGAAAACGCAACGGTCCATGGTATAACTCTAGACTCGGTTAGAGAGGTAAAAATGTAATATCATTTACTTTAATGGAAAGAAACCTCTTGAGCCCTCGACTTACTGCCATACCTTCCCCTTTGACTTAGCGGGCTAAAACTCATGACCTGACTTGTTCAAGGCCTAAATAAAGAGACTGCTGATGTGGTTAATACACAATATAAGTACTATCCTTAAGTATATATGTTTGTATGTATGGACTATAAGCATCATCCTGAACTGGAATAGTCCTGAAAAAATAATGAAGCAAGTGTATGCAACTTTAGTTGCAATAATGTGTGAGTGGATGTGTACTAGAGGAATTACGTATTCATTGACATTTAATTTTCTACTCAGAAATAGTACACTTTCCATCATTCTGGTATCCGCCAAAGAAAGTTTACATCCATTGAAATGCACCTGTGTACAGAATGAAAAGAGGACGTTTAGTGCATGATTTATTGTGAATCTTGCACTTTAAACCACAGGAAAACATAAAACATCATGATTGATAAGCTATACATACTTTGCATTTGAGCTTTTACCACATTCACAGATATCTTTATTGGATTTCAGAGGTTTTCACCGTAATTTAAATTACCGGTGTGTGTTTTGTTGTGTCTCGGATTCACAATATAACATACTACTATATGCGTATATATTTTCAGTTAAAATTGTATATATACAGGATATCATAAGTTTCAAAAAGTTTTATAAACATTCAGCACTCATTTTCAACTTCAAACGATGCCGAAATGCTGCTTACAAACTAGGAACACCTTTTATGTTGCACGTTGTGCGCGTGGCGATAATACATCATGGTTGAAAAGTGAGTTGACAGTTTCTTGATTGAAGCAAACAGGATTGATGGATTTTTAGAAGAAATCCACAAAACTGCAACCCGAGTAGGAACC
>JAQGAP010003600.1:0-12054 GCA_034697805.1 Orchesella bifasciata | reverse complement strand
TTCTACCCATCAACCCAAAGCCCGAAGAGCTCTTCAACGAAATCGAACCTTCACCGCAAGGCTCTCAGTGAAAAATACCAATGTAATTTATAATACCAGACCTATTACTTTTAACAGTGCCAAAGGCTAATAATGCCAGCCAGCTAGAGTCAAGATGTAAAGAAGAATGACGAAAAGGAAGTAATATTTCTTATTGGAGCAGCAGAAGACGACGAGGTAAATAACAAACACTTAATTCTCCTTCAGCTGAACGCTGTACCATCATACTCATCATCATCACAACAACCTTAAGCTGGCCTGGCACCCTCAGAATCTTTTTGACTGACTCACACAGGTTTTCAAATCCAACTCCAACCTAAACTTATTTTTTTCCACCTTGCATCGCATTGATAGTTGCATCTTCCTTGCATCACTGGGCCAAACAAAGTCAGCAACAGGAGGAAGAAAAATATGTACATTTTACAGGTATATATGCAAGCTTTCTAATATTTATAAGAGTCAACAACGGAGTTTTCTTCAGCTGGTCTGGTCAAGCTTTGTAGAATCAAGTGGCCTGGCCTGCAGACTTTAAGTTTGACTGGTTAACTTGCTGATATCCACAAACACATTTCGATACATCTTTCATTGGAATCAAGAAGACAAGTTTTGTTCGTCTAAGAAGACCACGTAGACACCCGCA
This sequence comes from Orchesella bifasciata, assembly GCA_034697805.1. Lineage (NCBI taxonomy): Eukaryota > Metazoa > Arthropoda > Collembola > Entomobryomorpha > Orchesellidae > Orchesella > Orchesella bifasciata. The sequence continues at coordinate 11,375 of JAQGAP010003600.1, read as the reverse complement.
ACCTTAAAACACTTGGCTTCTTCTTCAGCTAGCTCTTCTAGCGTGTCTCTCAACTTCTTTAGCTTCATCTGACTTTTCAATAATGTAATACCAGGTAGGTTGTAGGTTGGTGCTGGTGTTTGGTAGGTATTTGACTATGTAGGCACATGAGAAGAGCAGAAACGTTATCATCATCTCTCGTTTTACCAACACACACAACCATTCGTCCTCTTACCACATGAATACTCAGCATCCAACATAACTTCACATCTTCGACCTCTTCTCATCTGTCTGTGTGTTGTGATCTTAAATGTAAAGTGTACGTGTTCCTCCGTCGACAAAACAGTTTGTATTATTATTATTACACCAATATAATATAATATATCTACTCAACCTGAAATTTATACTGAGTTAGTTGAGTAGAGACCGTTTTATATTATCTGCCTTCTTAGTCATAATATATTATAGGACCTTCTTCCACTTCAACTTCACCTTTGCTTCTCCTGCAGAGGTGTATATACTTTTTCCAAGTATTAAATTCTAAGTGACTGACGATATTATGAACGAAGGAAGGGAGTGCCATTATGGAATGTTGCTGCATGCATGTGCACACCACATCACCAAGACCAAAGACCAACACACATGTACACATCTAACATCATTGAATGAAAAGCTAGATGCTTTTGCTCTTCTCTTCTTCTTCTTCATCTTCCTTCTTCAGCTGCTAAGAAATTGCTCACAAGATATTATGTTAGGAGCAGGTACAAAAAGGTAAATTTTGACTTTTTCAACGTTATGATGACTTGTGGTATGATGGTAGGTAATAGTAAGCAATAGCAATAAGTTTTAAAGCTGCTATATGTCATATAAGTGGATGCATGAGCTCAAGAATATATTGCAATGTTGGATGTAACAATATATTATGTAGTAAAATGGCCTATGCCCCCGAAAAAATAAATGTTTTATACGAATTATTACTCCTGAACAAATAAACTCCGAAATAATATATTGTGTTGTGAGTTGACTAGTCATTTCATTTCATGCAAGATACATTCTCCACTGGCTAACTCACTCCTTCGGTTTTTGCAGTACGTCATTCTGGAAGCAGAAGTAGGATGAATGTGTGCACTCACTCACACTCACCCATTTGCAGAAGAAAGGAGCATTCAGGTGATAATACTTCATCTGTTTATTCTTTACAACCTTTCTCGACTTCTCAAGCATCATGTTTTTTTGCACCAGCACCACCTTACCAAAGCTGTTGTGAGACTGTTTAATAGCCAAACAGTGATAAAATATATAGAAAGTAATAAAAATGGTTTAAACACCTATTAAATCCCTTTTTACTGGCTATTTTTTCATTTATATTAGCTGCGAATTTTGTCGATATTCTGATCTGACCAAGAGACCAACCTCCTTAAATGCTCAGTGCTTAAAAGTTTTTGCCAGGCCGGGCAGAGATAAGCTTATAAAACGAACTTTCTTAATGGATATCATTAAGTTATATGAGGTACTACGGTAAAGTAAAGGAGTAGCCACATACCTACTTCTTTTTTACAGCTGACATACATATTATTGTGGCTTGTGTGCTTTTTCTTCATGTGCCATCAACAGATAGGCAGAGCAGCAGCTAATTAACTCGGTTAGTTAATCACTTCACTACGCTCTCTCTTTTTCAGTTACGTTAACAGCTACAGAAGAGCCAGTTTGATATGCAAACTTCAAACCGAACTAACTTGCTCTTTTCACCATTTCTGAATGAATAAACAGACAAGGACGACTAGGAAGTTTTGAGCTATATGCCAGAGTATGTCTTGTGCCAACAAATATTGTTCTTCATCATCACTTCACCACCACCACTTTGGTTTTTTCTTATCTCATCAAGCCCAGCCACACTAACTAAGCAGCGCAGACAGAGAGTTGAGGTTGGTAAATGTTTGCTTACATCTTTTTAGTATGCACATATTAATTTGAATGTGATGAGGAGGATGATGATGATGATGATTCGCTACTGCATTTAGTGAAAGAAAAGGGGCTGAAATTTGAGCCGGCTTAAGTATCCATTCCTTTTTTTAGAAACGCGTGCTACTCACCACAATAATAAACTTTAGCATGACAGACATAATAACTCGCAGAGTTCCTACTAATTTAGTAGAATGAGAAGGATATATAAGATGTTGATGCTCTTTTTAGAATTAAAGTTGCTGAATCACCTTCCTCATAATAAGGTCTTACTCAACAATCTCTTTCACAGATTTTAGCTCATTTTTATGACAATTGTACCGTACACTACATGACAGATGAGATGATATCAGGAGTCTCGTCAATTGATAATCATTCATTGCGGTTTTAATTTAACGGTAGCTAGCAGCTCCGTCGTTACGATCTCCACGCTAGTTAGCTCAACTAGCACAGCCCAATAATGCCGAAATTGAAGGCTTGTTTGTGGTTGTGCATTCTGCACCCAGACATAAAAATCATGAAGGTGGTGTGGCATATACCTGAGAAGGAACAATACTTCTTTGCAGATAATAACACGTTAGAGCAAAACTTTCCACGCCTTTGGGACATCCCCTTTTCACGCCGAAGTGACATAGAAAGAGGAAAACGGAGTGTAATTTTATTAAATAATTATTAGAGAAAAAATAGCAACTTTTTTCCTTCCATCCTTCCTGGCCTGGGAAATGTGGATGTGGATATGCAGTTGTTGTGCAAGGTTCAAGGATTCTTCTTTCGCAGAAGAAGTAGCAGACTGTATGACGACAGTGGAGCGGAGTAATATGCTTTTTCCTCAATTTACTTTACATTATTATATCAACAAACTCAAAAGAATATTAATAAAATGAGACATGCGATGAAATGGGATACTAATCCTTACATAAAATATCAGTGTGCACTGCAATGAATTATCCACATTTTTTTCTCACTAAACTCCGACTGCAGCCCATCATATCACATCGGATCACACATGCAATCAAGACTGCCGTGAGTGAGTGTGTGTTTGTTGTACAATAAATAAATTGGAGGAGGTCCAGAAATCCACAAAGATAATGGATAATGATGAAAAGAACAATTTGCGTGGCCAAGGAGAGATACCCATCACATCACCATCATTATCATGATCAGATGGAGGAGAGAGATGTGTGTGCATAACATAAAGTCATCTTATAATGACTTCTCGTCGTGAGACGAGCGAAGGAAGCCGTCGAGTTTGTGGTGATGATGATAATGACGACCTTAGAGCCCTAACCAAACCACAACACAAAATTTCTCGCAATAAAGTATCATTCCGTGTTGGTTTGTTGGAGAGCACATCATCTCTCCTCCATTTTTTATTCTCATGCCTGTTAGTTACTGACATTACATCATCTACTTTATTATTATTACTTAAACAACAGACAAACAAACCGACTGACTGAGTCTTTGGCATCAACCTTTTTTTACACCAATCCAAATCCTCACCATAAAGCTCGACAAAAAGGAAAAGCGTGTGTGTCACTTGAGCTCAGTGGTTAGAGGAGAAAACCTGGCATTATGGGAAATTAAAGAAGGTTTTACTGTAAGGCTAACATGTCATTTTGTTCTCAAGTGGATGTTGGAACGCTCTCCGTCCTCATCATCCCCTATTCTCAGATCGCTTTGAGTGATTGTAAAAAATGCAAACATTTTTTCCAACTTGTTAAAATGTTTCATTGTTTCAGAAGGAGAAAAAAATATTAATTTGTTTTTTCCTTCAAGAAGAACCAGCTTAGCTTTAACTCGCTGCTCGATATAGATTATCAAAATGTCTTAATTCTTGGTTATCATCTGCTAGCGTCATCCAACTTGAGATGTTTATGAGCCAAATATCTTGGATGGGCTAATGGATGTCTTGATGAATAGAAAAAATGTGACTTTGCCTAATTATTGTCATATATAATGGGAACAGTTTTAGGTAGTTGTTTCCAGCCAATGATGATGTTGATGATGATGATGATCAACGTTGTTTTAAGAAATAGCCCTATCCTTATCCCGACTTTTTCCTATCGCACGTACATAACGTAATGTTGGAGTGTAGTCGTACGTGTATTTTTTCCTTTCTCTTCAAAACCTCGCTCCACGTTTTCATTTCTTATTCTTTTATTTTTTTCTTCCTTCTGTCGATATTATGTATAAAAGTAAAAGTAGTTGGGTTTTTTTGGAGAGAGAGAGAGAGAGGAGTAGTGAAATAATGTTAAAAAACTGTGATGCGGATGCCTAAGTTTTTATACTTTACGTGTTTCCTACGTTTTGTTCATTCTGCTGAAAGTAAACCTGAGTTAGTGCTGGTTGTTGTGTGACTAAGCTTTAGCCTTCTTTTTTGGTTGGCTCTCTCTCTTCTCCGCTCTGGCCTGAGCAAAAAGCAATAGCAGAAAAGAGTGAGTGAGCGAGTGAGTGGTTGTAGAAGAAGTAGAAGGAAAATGCATTTCCAGACGATACGCGTAAAATTTAGATTTGGTCTCTTTGGACGTGACCTGAATGAAGTATTACAAAAAAGTATATTTGAGTCAGAGGAGAAGAGAAATGAACGGGCGAACCAAACCAAGAGAGAGAGAGAAGAAGAGGATATCATTTTGCCTTTGCCTTGGCTTTGGCTTTGCTTCAGAAAAAGAAGACTGACTGACTGAACTCTCAAAGTTGTGTGTCGTTCCGAACCAACGTAGTGGTTCTAAAGTACTAAATGTTAGTGGTGGTGGAGGCTTTAAGCAGCAGAGAGAGGCAATAGCACATACACACCAGACCAAGAGGGACTTTGGCATATATATTATAATCCAGCAAAAACTAAATAAGCCAGAAGAGGAGTAAGAAGGAACGGACCCAAGAAGAAGTTATATTACTGCCGTAGTCCCTCTGATGATGGTGCTGCTGGAAAAAAGGGGTTTCAATGGGAATGTATTATATGTACATATTCTTTGCATCATCGACATCGACACACACACTGTTCTCCAGAACGCACACAGTCATTTCTACATACACACATACACAATACGTACATGCTTCAGCTTTTGAAAAGGTGAATATATCTTATAGTAGTAGTGGAGTTTTATTTCATGAAAAAATATTCTTATGGCTATGCATTCTTGATATGCATGCATGCATTAGTATATATGTATTTGTATGTATATATATTCTTTTTTATCCAAAAGGAAAAATCTTATTTCGTATTCAACTCGTGTTCTGGGAGGGTTCTCCTATGTTTTACTATGTGTGTATGTGTGCCTGCTTGCTTTTGCCTGGATCACTGGATGCCTGGCTGGGTTTGCCTTGACTTACCAAAAACTATAAAGTCTTTTTTTTCTACCTCTTATTTCGTCTTCTTTTACTTCTTCACTAACACAACAGTAATATCAGCAGCCAGTGCTAGTTTTGTAATGTTGCATGGGTTATTTTTTGGCTTGAAAAATAAGATGAACGCAACTTTTCCTTTTGGGGGAGGGAGGTATGAGAGAGGGGTAAAAGTGTGGAGGAGTGAAATGAAGGCAAGGGAAGCACGAACTCAGGGAAAAAGGAAAAGTTTCCAGCTTTGACAACCGATTTGAGTCAAGAATTTTATCAGGATATTATGCTTATTACTTTGGCATTTAAAGTGAAGATGACCAAAATACATATTATGCAAAATTTAAAGGCTGACTTTTGTTCTTTCGGTTTGACAGACCTTTACTCAATCTCAGATGCATTTAACGTTTTGTTTCATGAGAAATGTATGATACTAGCTAGATATCTAGTTATCGTTTCAAAGTTTACTAAGCACAACAATTATTTCCTAATTCAAATTATAAAGCTATTAAACTAATCAAATCAAGCATATTCATACATTAATCAATATAAAAACAAAACTAAAGTATTCCTATGAACATAACGTCGCTAATTTTCACAAAGCGTTTTCAACTAATTAATATTGCACATAGGTTAACAACTGGCCAAATTGCAGTATTCACAGATATAAGACGAAACCCTTGTGCAGAAATTATTCTTTGGTCACACTGCATTTTAGGAAAAAATATTCAGCCACAATAGAAAAAGTATCGATAACAAAAGTTGATACGAAGGAATACTCCCGAGCCTTTTTTCTAACCAGAGAGAGGTGGACACATAAAAATATATATGCACATAAATTAAAGAGAAAACTCTCTTGTTGCTGGTACACCGCTTCCACATAAAAAAGTGCAGGGTGCATTGCATGCTTGCTATGACATTACTTATAAGCCACAACACTCAAAAGAATGAGCAGCGGGAGCAGTAACGTTCTTTTTTATATTTTTAAGCTTCTCCAGAGAGAAGAAAACCGGATCGTATCCAGCCAGGGCTTTTCCAGTCATCCCCAGTGTCGAAACGATATACTGTATGGATCTAATCCATTTTTGTATGTAGCTCATATATACAAAGTCATGTTATTTCAAAACACAAGGCAAAGGAACCTTTTCTCTCCCAAAAAAAGAGATCGGGATCGTCTACTGTCTAGCCCAGTTCCAGAGCGATCCTGTGTGTGGGTAGAAGAGCAGGAGCAATCAATAAATGGAAATTATATTGAAGTTTTCTTTTTAAGTTTATGGCAGATCGATAGATTGGAGTTTTCTGCAACGAACCAGCCACATGGTTTCGAGAAAAAAACATTATTTGCTTAAGACGCAAGCACATCATCACATAACGAGCGGAAGAAGATGTAGAGAGATGCACTTTTATTGTTGGGAAAGGATAAGGTTAACTGCAACACTCAACTCCTTTTGAGAAGATATACACCACTTTTTTGACTCGGAAGAATAACATTTTATGCATCCTACTTTGATTATCAATGATGCGAAACGTTGTCTACGCGCATCCTGCTGGTATACATCCATATATTATCATATGTCAAATATGGTCTCGTAAAAGTTTCAGCGAAAATGTGTAACAAACTCTTCTTCTTGCGTCACAAGAAATCCGCAGCTGTGTTTGCTTCTTTCTACACCAAACGAACTTTAAAGAAGACAAGGGAGCCCTGTCTGTGGCTCGGATTATCAATGGATGATAAAAGTGTAGTAGATTTTGCACAAGTTGAGTTTGATTTCAAGTTCATGATCGTCATTAAGTCTGTTATGTTCCCGTCTTTTAACCTCCACTCATGCAGAATACAATCACTCATGTGTATATCATGTTGTTGGTAATAATGACTACTTTTGGTATTTGCTCTGTCTTATTACGTGTTGCAAAGTTTTTTCTGAGCTATAACTCAGTCAGTCAGCTTTCTTCTGTGGCTGCTGTTGGTGAACTTGATGTCAAAGGAATGCAACAAAAAATCAGATTGACTGATGGTCATGTCATGAAACAATGAAGGGGGTCATTAATCATATTTCTTAAAAGTAAAGATTGGTAGCAAAGAAAGATGTTTCAAATGAGTGGCTCGGTATAATATACTGGTAGTACAGAGGAGCTTGTTCATATAAACTCTTATAAGGGTTTCCCATATAATACCATTTTTTTACGATGGGCTGACTGATGGGCAATTGAAATCTGGCTGTGCATGTGTGTGGTTTTTGGGCTGTTTCCTGTGGCTTGACTGTTTTCCTAAACAATGAAATGTGGCGATTTGTGGATTTCTTGAAACGATACATGATTTACTGATTACAGATGAACATAAGTCTATATTCATTCTATACCATTACGTAAATTATATTTACTCAAAGTATCTGTAGCTATACGTAAATTATTTGATTTTCATAGATTTCTACAAGGGTGCAGAACTCAGCTACTGAAGTAAAACTCCAAAAATCATTTTTACACCAGAACTTCCTGCAAGAATATTTACGTATTACCAAATTAGCAAATACCCGAACAAACTTCAACTCTTTATTAATGACTCTGTGGATATATAAATTCCATGTTTTATTTACACAAGTTATTAAACCCTTTGGTCCCTACAATAAGCAACTAAACTCAACGGAACCCGATATCTGGTGAAGAGGAAAATGAGACAAATAATAGAATTATTTTTCTCTTCCTGTCAAAGAAAACTTATAAAAGAGTGAAGGCAGGGTTGTTTATTTATTTGCCTGGTTTGATGGTTACGAGAGAAATATTATAACCTTTTCAAGTCCCGTTTGTTATCAATAAGAATTAAAGGCTCCCAGTTCATCCCTTTCCTTTCTATTCTCATCATCTCTCATCATTCTCAATCCTCTCCTTCCTTTCCTTTTATTGCATCACCACACCACCAAAAATTCTCATCATAATCGTCATTTCATCAAACCGATATGATAGGATCGTCATTGCACTCTCTCTCTCTCTCATATGCGGATGGAGACGACACGCACTTAATACAATCTTTGCTTTTTATCCGTCATCCTCATCATCAACAACAAAACACACACCACCCTTTCTTGTGTACCTTCAACCTCAACTCTTTTTAGCAACATTATACACAGAGTCTGATCCTTCATTTCATGATGATGATCATCATCTTATATCTAATTCATTTCATTATAGTGGCCATCGAATCGTAAAAAAGCATTAATACAAATAGAGACCAGAAGTAACTCTAGCATATTGTACATCACATCTATAAAAACAATTTTCAAAAGAAACAATTTCGACAAAACCAAGTAGGCAATAGTTCCCACGGAGTTTGAGGCTAGTGAAAAAAAATGAAACTATTCTTCAATCCAATCCTATATCCTTGTACATTTTACACGATGTAGATATTGTAGCTACAAGAATGAACCGCACCTCAATCCATCACCGGCTAAAAGATGGTGAGCTCAAGAAGGAGAAAGGGATAAATGCCCTGATCACAAAACCAAGAGACTGTTACATTACATCACTTTTTATACACGTCGAATCCAAAGCCTTGAAGCTTTTTCCTAGTGAGTGTGTGAACTGCTGTGGAGCGCCATAAAAAATGTAGCGTAACATAGCCAAAAAAGCAAGAGTTTTTTTTGTTATTGGGTCCATGTAATACTGATGTAGTGCCACACCACACCATGTCTGTTGCTAACAACCAAAAGAACCAAGTGCAAAGGGCCAAGAATAGGATCACCGGTACCTTAACCCTTTTTTCACCTTTCTCACATCGTATCATCATCCAACAAAGGTGTATCCGTAATATAAGCCGAGATCCTGATGTGATGTAATGTAATGCAAGGTTTTTTTTATACATTTACATTGAAGTATGTGTATCAATACCTTTGCTTTTTGGTATAGTAGACATGCTACGCTTTTTATAATACTTTGTTCCCTCATTATGTATCGCTTTTCAAGGAGACAGTCGGACAGACACTGAAGACCGAAGTTTTTTTTAGAAAACGAAATCTTTTTCTTCCACGTTTGTGCAGGACAAACTTGTAGTTGAATCCAGAAAGAGTCGTGATGATACTCTGTAGTTTTCTGCTTCTGGTTTCTCGTAGGTTGTGACCCTGATGCTGAAAAGTTATGTGTACAATTGTACTTTTTTCTTAAAAAGTTTACATGTAACATATACGTAAAGGTATATAAATAGGGAGATATGTTCTCACTACGTTTTATTAAAAGCATCTTCCAAAAATCTCTTCCAGGTGTGTTCTCTCAACTCTTCTCGGCTCTCTCAGCCTCAACAAGTCTGTGTGTTATTTTTTGTTGATACTTTTTATTTTGCTTTGCCCCCGTTAAGCCTGTTGTTGTGTCTGTGTATTATGCCTCTACATATCTGCTTTATCTTTGTATATATTCATATTTCTTTCGTCAAAATTATGTGCATATGCTTTGAAAGTTTGTTTCACGCACACACATGTTCCGAGGTGGCACAAACATATTACTATAAGAAAGGTAAGGTAAGAAGAAATCTCTGTTATTATCATGATTAATAATATAAAAAGTTATATAATGTTCGTTTGGGAGGTAAAAAGAAGAGGAGCGAAGAAGCAGGCGACCTTTTAACTGCCTTGCCATCATCCATGATGTTCTGCCGTGCTCCAAGCAAACTCTACCAACTTTTCTTAACTTCACATCAAAAAAATCTCACTCACTCTTCACAATTGTGTAACCTAAACCTGACCAAAAAAGCATATCGAAATCTTGAGTAAACCCTATCGTTCACTTTTATGTTGCGTTTGCTCCTGCCGCTTTCATAAACCGTATACATTTCTTACACATATGTGTCCAGTAGTTAGAACAGCAGCAGTAGTAAAAAAATCTCTCACAAGAAGACTGACTGTGAGTAGATCTTTGCATGAGGAAAACGGTAAGAAACCTTGATCTCCTCCACCAATCCAGTACACATCTCTCTCGCTTACGGACAAACTTGCGTAATCATTAAAATAAAAGGTAGGCTACAATAAAAACTGTGCTAGCCGAGTTCTTGTGAGTGATATCAAAAAGATCTCATGAAAATCTGAGTAATCCGAGTAACTGCATCTGGACTTCACTCAAGAGATCACATGAACCCTATATTTTTCCCGATCATATCATTTCACAACGAAACTGTACGATATATTATACAAGGTGCGTTCCTAGTTTTGTCCTTGTACCCATTTGAATGAGAAATTGTACAGAAATGAGGAAACATGTTATAATCAACCATCCTATTACTTACTTTCGTTTCTTTTGGTTTATATTTCAAACAAAAAAATCAGGGCTCATGGCATGGCCCATTGTATTAATGCCATGAACCATCTTGAAGGGAACATCATCTCCATATCACAATCTGATTGTGATTGCACGTTGGAAAATACAAACGGAAGGGTAATTTTAGAACATTTTCTTGATCTCGAAATAAATAAGCAACGATCTAACAGGACTTTTTTGTGTAAGGTGGAAAAAGGAATGTATTAACCTTTCCGCATTAACGTATGCCACCTTCACAATGTTAAATATTTTTTGCTTCCCCTTTATTTAAAGTTCGTTTGCTATGGACCGAATCATTCGTTGTATTATTTACAACATGTGATATTTCATTTTAACTTGGCCCTTTGCAAAAGACATTTGAAGCACAGACAGAAGAGATTTTCTTTTAATATTTTTTTGCCCACCAAAAAACTTTATTCTGATTCATTCAGACAGGGACCCTGAAAGAAGGGGAAGGAAACAGTGACAAAGAACAGTAGACAATGTAATATACACATCACAAGATATATAAGGGCGAGTGAGTGAGCGGACAAACGGAATCATCTGTCTGATCAAAAAAACGACCGGTGAGTATTAGATAAAAGGTAGCAGTATTTGCCCATAGACACGTACGAGCGACAAAGCTACAAGTATTCTAATAATATTAAATACCAACCGAATATATTCCATTTAAATTCTCAGGCACATTATATTATTATCACATCACACAACCCCGGACCAAACCATAAGATCCAGAGCTAATCTAATGCGCATATGTGATATAGCACCTTATTCAAACCAATTTGAATTGGTTTTTTGTATAC
>JAQGAP010003599.1:0-12054 GCA_034697805.1 Orchesella bifasciata | reverse complement strand
GTCTTTTTGGAATCGTTGACAAATGTCTATAGACAGCGGAGGTTGATACCAGCACCCGAGGCTGCTCCAGTTTTTCCCAATGATGCAGAAATTTTGGACCCACCTGCTGTCCAGCTTCCTCCAAATGTTGGAGAGGAAGATGTAGAGGTTTTGTTGGCTGAAGCGATGGATATCGAGCTCAACCACCAGCCAAACTTGGAACAACCGCCAAACTACCAACAAATGTATGAAACTCTTCAAGCGGAGGTTTCTCGAATTGTGGATACACATTTTAAATGTGTAATTTGCCTGGAGACTTTTGAAAATGTAAAGTTGCACCCATTTTCTTATTGATTTTGATTGAAATGTATTTTGAAAGCTCGCATTTTTTATTTTAAAGTCGATCATGCTGGTATGCAGACATTCGTTTTGCAACAATTGTTGGACTGGCATAATTCGGTCGGAGAGAAGTCCGCGAAGTTGGAACTGTCCAATTTGTCGCCATAATGCAACAAATCTTCCTCCAGAATGTACTTCTCGACGGGGGCGTTACATTGTTTGTCGTGCATCCCCGTTTCAACAAGTTTGCGATGAACTAAAGAACCTCATTAACCAACAGCGCGATTAATTCCTTCATACCTCTTCCTTTTCCATTCATACATCTTTTAAACTTTTTTCAATTCATCCATATTTCCAAACTGTCCATTTCCTTTCGTTTCGCAAATGCAACCCTTAACCAATTTATCTATTCCACTCCTCTTTTTAGATGGAAAACCAAGCATCACCCCTGGTGGAACCTAGTGAAAATCAAATTCGGTACCGGATGGACGAGCTGAAAGCTATTGCTCGTCTCAAAGGAGAGTGGTACCCCCAAATGCGCCAAGGACTGGAGGACAGGGCCAAGAAAGAACTTCAAAGGATCTACAGTGTAAGATTTTTTTTCATTTGGTTTCAATAATGATTTGATGAGAAAATGATGAAATATTTGATGGAAATCATTCTCTAATTGTTTACATTTGTTGTGGCATTCAGGACTCTTGATTCATTCATAATTATTTGATGCATTTATGATTCTTAATTTCTTACAGTTCCGGATTCCCTTAAGAACACCCCCGAAAAAGCCTAAGAAGAAGGCAGTAAAATTCTTCATGAAGTGGGGTATCTACGCTGGGGCTTTTCGGAGAGGGGAAGCTGCTTGGGTTAAAAAGATGTCTGGGGAAATATACAAAGAGCGTTTCGAGACTGCACGTGTTGAGCTTGTTGAACGTCGACTTGCCATGTTTCAATTCCGGAGGCGTAACTATCGATTTTAATCTCATCTTTGTGTTCATTCATGTTCTTTAAATTCTTTGACTATTCAATAAATAACTCTCTTTTATAATATTTTGAACGAAACTCTTTGTCTTAAACACTTTACATTACAATCTTCTACGATCCACAAATAGTTTTACGCTACAATCTACTACTACAAATACTTTTACACTCTTACTACTCAAATTTTTTTTACACTACTACAACTACTACAACACATCATTTCATGAATGAGAAATGCAGCAGTTTGGAACCGGTTTGGATGGTTTGCCGGTTGGGATAGGTCGGCAGCAGCATTAATTAATTAATTAATTAAGCTCAAGGACGTTGGTGATAGTTAACCGCTCGTTGGTCCATCTTCTCTTGTCAAATACAATCCTGAACGTGCTCAAAGCCATTCCTCCGCTGTCTTTGTTTTCTGAAGTCGGATTTCAGTTTGCGTATTTCCATTTTCATAACCCAAATGTAAAGAGTCAAAAGTTTCATTTAATTCCATTTTATTTTCCTTCCTACATCATTTTTCACAGGCTGCTTTGACTGATTCTTCTTATTAGTTGTTTATATAGGAAGGATATAATATGCGTAAGTTCACCCGTGAATCTAAGGTGTTGTTTGGAGTCATGTGCTGATTTTCTGACTCCGTTGTATGAATTACATTGCGTTGTATAAACTTGAGGAATTTTTTTGACATGAATTGAATCATTTAGTAATACTTACAGCTTATTGTGGTTGATTCTCATCTATGATGGACAATAAGTTGCTAGTTCGTGCATCAATTTCAGCTGAAATCATATCATTTGGCTAAATACAAGTTTGAAAGTTGTGGAATGACGCAGAACTAACTTGATTCGTCATGCTTTAAAATCGAATTAATTTCATGGAATACGTAAGACGTTATATGGCAAAAGCTTTTTTTATAAATTTATAATATCTCTCAACTTACACTCACAGTTAAAATCGTATTTCGATAAGTAAAGTTTTCTGCATTAAAAACAATCAGTATGACCTCAACTTTGCCTCAATAAACTTTTATTATATAAGTAATTCCAGAATATAGTCAGATCTACAATATAGTATAATTAAATAAAAGATGAGCAAGATTTCCAATAGTGTCTAACTTCAGAGTTTTCTGATTACATTGTATGTTGATATACATTTTGGAGAATTGAGTCAGTAAAAAAAGAGCTACAATAGGATTTCAAAATGATACTCCTTTATTACTCAGTTTGAATTAACACAAAAAGCGTTTTTGACGAAATAAATTAAACATATTGCCAGTTTCACTGGTCTTTAGTAGAACAGCTAAAGCCTAACCCTAAGAGGTCCTGACATGCTTCATTTTCCGTATTATTAAACCATGCTGTAGACCGTATACGTGGAATTTCTTCATCAGATAGCTTTCAGCAGAAGCTTTGTGTTGAATTCTAATTCCATTTAACTTGTGGTTTCTTTGTTCCATCGTTCAAGAGCTTTTCTGTTCCTTGCTATCTGCCACTTTCTTTTTACGACTCAGCATGAGAAACTGAGAGGACAATGTGACTCCAATTGTTGCGTTTTGTAATATTCCACTGTATTAGTCTATACTGTTCTTCCAAATGGAAAAGCATCATCATTGCACGGGAAAGAATTTGGCAATGTTTTACTCCTTTTTAACTTTGCCCTTTCCTATTAGTTGAACTGTTCAATTTTTTTCAATTGATAAAAGAAATCTGTAAAAACATGGCCATCAAATTGTATTATGACTGTATGTAATTTAATATAAGACTGCAAAAATCCGGAAAATGTACCAGGCACTCCTTTCTTGGGCGGAATATTTTGCTTTCTCGTGCAATACAATGCTGCCAAGACGAGATAGAAATACATAACGTCTTTACAGTAAGTAACATTAAACCGTATATCATGAACAATGGTTCGTAAATGAAAGCATAAGCTCCTGAGGTCAGGACTGTGCTCCAGCGTATCTATCAAATATCACCACATAAATTCCAAACACAAAATATATTTCACCAATTATATTTCACCAATATAATCCAACATATGCTGCCGCCAATTTTCGGATCTTCTTATAAATTAATTTTTGTATACCGAAATATAATGCATAATGGCTTTAAATGAAATCCAAAAAAGTGCCCTGAACGGTTACAGAACTACGGTCAACGGTTGGATTTTATGTGCAGCAGGCTCATTCCCATTTGATATTACAGACAAAATTATCAGGTTAAAGATTAATGGATGACTAAATATTACATATTATACTGTGGCTTGGTAGAGAATGATATGCTTCTATCCAAATTAGAAAATAGCAGTTTACCGTTTGAGTAATCAGCAATATCACGTTTTTAATTAATTGATGCCTAAATAGAATCTGTAAACGTTTATCTATTTGGCATACTGATTAAAAGTTCATTAGCAAGTTCCAGGAAATGCACAGCAAGCTTTTACCGAAATTAGTTTTAACACGTGTCATCACCAAATTGCTTGATTTATGGGAAGGCATACGATGTGATGACGATGACAAACTATTTCTGAGTTGCTGAAACTGGCATACAAATATTTACATAATGGTGCCAGTAAACTCGATGACTCGATGAGGCTGTTTGTTGATGTTTGGTGCAGACTTCTTCACAGTACGTTGATACTACGTAGCACATCTTGCTAAGGACAAACTAAAGTTTCAAAGGATGGCATCTGCCACCCCCACACCAGAATGCTTATACGAAATCCAATCATTTCCCAAGCGGACGTCCATCCATTTTATTTGACTTTTTTCTGTTGGATTACGCTTATTTTTTCCAAAGTCAAAAAGTGACAATAATCCTTGCTTATCCCATCTTTTCTGGTTTTGACTGTGAACTATCCGTTGTGCTCTTTACTTTTCTCAACATATCAAAATATGCACATTTCTTCGTAGCGTTTCCCTAGTGTGTACGAATAAAAACACCCACACGCATGAATTATGAGTGGGAGAAAGCTAAACTTTCTCTAAGTCCACTTCAAGTTTCATTCCTCTACTCGCGGAGGAAAATAAGTTGGAACTTTGCTCGTTGGTGTTTATGATTTTCCTTTGCAAATTGCAACGACTACAATTTTTTTTGCAAAAGTATTAAATATTAATAATATGTAGAAACCGTTTTGTGAAGCAAATAAAAGATGGATAAACTTATTTCAAGTATTTAGGTTTACACCATTTTACCCTGATTTTGTTTGCATTTTGTAGAAATGCTAGCAAGCTTAGCACAATGGCCTTTGATGAGAGTTTGTGAAAGTATATTGATTAAAAGCTGAATCAAATAACAATTACAGCTTTTCAGAGAAACACCAATAACTTAATCTACAAAGTTGCCACTAAAGGTTCTCTTGATTTGGAGAAAAATATATAATTTCTCTCAACTCAACATCATTGTTAAACATTTCTAAAGTGTGTGTATATAGAATTCAATTTAGGCTCCAAAAAAATTTCCAATCTGGGGGCTCGCAGTTAATTTCAGGACCCTGGTTTGAATCATTTTCCAATAGCTAATAAAAAAATATTGTACTTGCTTTGCATGATAGAGTTGATGTTGAGAAGATGCAAACTAAAATAAAATAAAGTGTTTCGCTTCCTTCGCATTCGGTGAACATATTCTTCAGCCTGATAATTGCTTTTTCTTTTTGAATTTTAGAGTTTAGAATTTTATTGACAATATCTCATTGTAAACACTGGTACATCAATTATTCCGTGTCTGTACTTAATTACAAGAAACAGTGCTGAATATTAAACATTCACGTAAATCTGTCTCGAACTTTAAGTTTTATCTGTTACCTAATTTTTCTAGCAACATATTTTGACGTGTACATGTATGATGCCAATACAATTGCAACAATGACTTAAGACGCATAAAAGTAAAATAAAAAGCTGTGTCGCTATCCGACTCTGACGGCTTAAATATGTGTGCACTTCTCAAAAAATTCTACCTTCCTTGAGAACTGCAAAGCTTACACTTTAGTCTAAACGCATATGAGTTGGTATGCAGTAGATTGTCATTTGGGTTGAAATACCATGCCGCTTTCGGGAGACGGATAAAAAAGTCTTTCTCCTCAGGAAAACCTTCCAGTCTGCCCAGAGAAAGCAAGGGAGAAGGTTGCCGTGCAATCCTCCGACATGCGCTTAATTCATCCTTTCCGAAAGCGTTTCGCTTCAATTTTGCAGGAAAGAAGAGAATGAATATTCAGTACAACAACAAAATGCATACAACTTTCGCTAAATATTTTTTCGCATCGGCAAATTTTATATTAATTAATATTTAGAAGTAAAGAAGTAAAACAAAATGGAGAAGCACGTAGGAATCAAGAGACATTCTTCCTCGGTGACATCATCCCAAGCGGGTGTATTCAATGGGGTTGCTGATCAGTCGTAAAGTAAAAGTAAAGTAAAAGTAAAACCACCATTTATAGTCGACCTCTGTTCAGACAAATAGTCTGTTCTTCCACTAGTCGTCCCGTGAAAATGCTGGGGAACTTATGTAAAACCTTAAATTTTTAAGCTCATATCGTTCAGACACATTTACGCTACAGCGCGTTAATACTGTAATTTGTGCCTTAAATAAAAATGAGCCCCATACTTAGTTTTAATTAATATGGGAAAGATGTTAGTTTTCCGGAGATCTTCGGATCACCACCAAATCAGTCAATTAGCGAAAGCAAGCAACAATTTCATTCTAACAGTGGTAACCCTACCTCCCACAAAGACACGCGATATATTATTAAAAACAGTGGTAGTGGTGGGGAAACATGGGAATAATATGCCACTTCTGCTGACATTCCAACAGATAAAGCCGTTTTGGAGAAAAAAGTGCTTCGCAACTTTAATTCACAACTTTGAGAACACGTACAAAAGTGTTGCATAAAGTATTTTTTCATGTTAAACCCTAAAACATATGAAATCCAACTTTTTTAGCGTGTTCGTTCACATTTTGGCACTTTCTGCTTCGAATTACACACGATAACTGGATTCAACCGGCTGTGTCTAAGAATTGAGAACGGTAGAGTGTACGGGTAACCGGCTGGTAAAACTTTAACAATCCGAACCCATTCCCTACTTATTAATCACCGCGCATGTAATGGAATCTGGAGTGGAACAATTTTTTCTCGTTTAGCCCCAAAATTTTATAACATGTGAGGATTATTGCTGATGAAGAGTGAAGAGACAATTCGTGTCTATTTCAATAGGTTGTGATATGGAATCTACTTTACACAAACGTGTGATAATACTTGAACCTTTAATTTGATTAAGCAGAATTACTAAATATATGTATGTATATTCCTTTGGATTTTATTGTACGATGGGAAGGCCAAATCTGGTCATGGAGCTCTATTTCGACCTCCAGTTTCATGTGCCATATGTCACAATGTCAAATCTGTCGACCGTGTCGTGGAATTTCACTGTTGGAGTTTGAAAGACTGAAAGACTGTAAGTGCTTCTAACCAGTCAAGTCCTCTATTTAAATTTCAATTAGCTTGTTGTTTTAGTGCTTCAACGTTCAAAGCTTTTCGAAACCGCAGAAGCTATCGCGTTGTAAATACTATTCGACATATATGCGAAGCAGAGCAGTCTGAAAATTATTGTTGTGCTGCATATTAATGTTGTTTCAACGCTGTCAAAGAGTGTCTGAACCAATTTTGATATACTTACGTACATGTCTAGCTTACATGAATGCTATAAATGGTGAATATGCAAATGCAGTAATACGCGAAGCTTGCAAAAGATAAAAGTGTGTTCAATAGAGTATGTATGTATTGTGTGCTTGTTGTCTTTACATATGGAAGTCAAGAATAATATTTGCCTTCATTTCAAAGGAGACAGTAACAAAATATTTTTATACGTGGAAATACGGAAGGAAAAGTGTACAGCAACAAATGGCGCCAGTATAATATAAACAGTGAAAGTGAAAGCCCTAGTAGTTCTGTACAAACAGCACCACAAACTCTGCGAAAGTATGCAAAAAAAACTTTCTATCACCATTACTTTTGGTGAATACAGCCGTAACATCTTTTCACAATCCACAATGATTATACGTGGTTAATCAAACGTGTGATGGTTTGTTTTTTTTCGTAGGAATGCAATGAAGGAAGACCTGGCATTGTAATGGACACGATGGTCAACTAGACTGCACCAGAAGAGTTTACGATCGAATTCTTTTTTACATAAATTAAAACACTTAATTCAAAAGTCACGGGCTGCAAACTATAATAATCCTCAATACGACTCTGTAAATAAAGACGCGAATCTTAAGTTTGAATCAGTTGTCGTAAATTTTGATTGATTTGGAATCACCAACTCACTTATATTTAAATTAAAAATGCCAAACAATACACCGAACTGTAGGATTACAAATCAAATTCTGTCATGGTTTATACTTTGTGTTTCTAAAACGTTTTGATCAATAGCAATATAACATCCATTTCTCACTTGAAACCCGATTTTTCCATCATTTGTATGTATCGTATTCATATTCTAACCGATTTTATTGGAATTTTGATTGAATTTGCGTCATGATTTGCAATAATTTTGATTAATGTCAAACACGATTTTATTACAAGCGTAAAACGATCTTTAGTGCTTCCTAATAAAATATTGAACACATTGAAAGGGATTGTTTGTTCCTGTCATTCCACATGTCACCCAATTATGTAGCTTATATGAAGTTTTCAACACGACGATGGAGGGGCAAGAAAGGTCTTGCTATATTGGCTGATAAGCATAAAAATGAATTAGGATTGTGTGGTAAATCAATACTATATTTATTTCTCATCATTAGCCGCACTGTTACCAATTCCGATCTGGATGTGACAAAAGGTATACGATGTATGCAAAATAAAATATTTTCGTTGCAATATATCAGTTTCCTTAATTCTTAATTTCTTAGATTAAACCATTCTTGCTACAAATTTCCTGTTCTTCTAGCACTAACGCAAATTACAGTGTTAGTTGCATCGTTGCAGAAAAAGTTCAAAGTAAATCTTCAGTACTAATAAATATTTTGTTTAACCACTCATACTAGCCTTGAACACAAGTAATTTTAATGTCTCCACTCCATACTTTCCGACAGAACTATCGGCGACCATACTTTCTTCCAGAGACTGCAGAATCCACACATGTTGGTTGGATATTTACGGGCTCTCACGGTCAAGTAGCGCATAAGCATGGGGAATATCAACAATTAAAATGGTCACAAAGACAAATAAAAATTCAAATTAAATGTTCAAAAATCATAAGGAACAAGTTCAAATTTAGAGAGTGGCTTATTGTGAAATTACAGATGCAGTCAAGCTGGGGCATTTTGTCTTACGTTATAATTTTTAATTTAACACTTTCATTCTTCTTCTTGTAAATTTATTTCCAATACTCATGTCTTGTCAAATTATCATGCTTCTGACCAAACTCTACAACTGCATACACCATGACGTTACTAAGCCCATTTGTACTCTCTCTGGAATCAGTGTAAATATAATATGTATACATATTTGTGGTCCTTGTTTACAATGCCATATTAACGTTTTGTTTGTTCATCCTTGAAGCAAACCTGCTAATACTCGCATCTAATTAGATAGCTTTAATCGCGATTGGTTAGTCAATACGTGATACATTCATTGGTCTACTTTTGGAAATCGATATGATATGGCACATCGCAGTCGATTTGACAAACCTAATGCATAAATATTAGAATGCTTGTTGTTCTTCATTGTCTGTTTTATAAATCTACGTTCACGTTTTCTTTGGTTTGTTTTAAATTGACCACGTAACTACTCCATTATTGCAAGGAAAAATTAAATTTAAGGTGGCACGTTCAGCTCTCTAGAATGCTTTACATGGATGTCCACCATGGAGGTAACTTGACGTATCTTTGCTAAACTTTCATCCAAATAATGTCCAAATTACGATTACGATTTATATTGACTTGGTTAACAGTTTTTGCGGAATAAATGACAACAGATGTTTACACTTATTTATTTGTTGAACTTCAGAGTCAAAAAAGATGATTCATTATGATTTATTATGTTGAAATCTCAATAGGTGGTTTTTTTGGATACTGCTTGTAGTGTTAATCGACGTAAATGTTTGCTACTACAGTAAATTAGAAAAAGTAGTCAAAGTCACTTGGAATTTTGAGTCGGGTTATCTTAGAACCACAATTGTAAAAGCCTACTAGATTTTTTAAAATTCAGTTAAAAGTAAAAATGAAGTTGGCAGCTCTCTCATGTTATTGTTGTCGCAAATGGTCAGACGAGTTTGGTAAAGCATATCATTTGCATAATGTTCTACTTTGCTATTCAAGATTCATGCTGATGTTGTTATTGTGTAACACGTGCATTTTTGTTTTTCTTTCCGTCATTTTAGACACATCATCACCGAACGCAAATCTTCCCTGGAGAGAAAAACATCACCATCGGGTAAGAGTAATGATTGAGATTTTGAAAATAGGATAAACAAAGAGAAAGCACGAAAGCCTGAAACATCTAAAATGGTTTTCTCACTCGTAACTTCATTGATACAAATGGACATTTATAGTGTGAGAAAAATTTGGGTGTTATTTTACGTGAGTTGCCAACTCGAAGTTGGTGATGAAGGTTAGCTGATAACAAACACAATCAACAGTGCATTCAAAATCTGTGTAATTGCGATCAATTTTTCGCTGAAATAAAGGTTAAACGCTATTTATCCTCTGCAAGGTTTTCCGTTCAGAAAATGTTCTATTTTTGTCGAACATAACATTACATAGTGTTTTAATGAAGAGTTTGGAGGTACTTCGTTTGAAAAGTGAATGAACAGAGGATCCTAAGTTTGGGTACATATGTAAGCTGGGGCATAATTTGCAAACTTCATAAAATAAAATACTAAAAACTCATTGTTGTATGATTAACTGAATTTTCGGAAATTCTATGCAACCATTACTCAACGTCAGTATTCTGAGTCCTTTGTTCTGAGATTCCATTTGCAAATTTCAGAGTGGTTTCTCTTTCAATCAGAGATAAAGAACTTTTGAAAATATGCCATACGTGTTGATAACTGAGAGATGTGTGATGTGATATTTCGTATAGCATGCATAATATTATTATGTTTTTATAACACATATATATGATTACTCGAAGGATTTAGCTAAATCCGGACACTTTGTCTCATGCTAAACCCTATGTTAAATTTCCTCATGCTACATGCTATGTTAAATTTGTCCTAATATGATAAATTCCACGAAGAAATTGCTAATGCTAAATCCTAAATCCCATATAAAATAAAAGACTTATGCTAAATTCCATGTAGACAAAACGACTACTGCTGAATTCCAAGTTGGACAAGTTGAAAAATGTTTTAGCATACAGAAAAACGCATAGGATTTAGCATACAGAAAAAGCATATGGTTTAGCATGCCAAAAGTTTAACAAAGGATTTAGCATTGTTCATCGTGAACTAGAGGTGTGCAATGGGCGCCTGCTCAACGGGCGCCTGCAGGCCAGGCCAGGCGCAATATAAAAATAAGGGTCACATGCGCAGGCGGGCCAGGCGGAAAAAAAATGTTGCAGGCGCCTGCAGGCCGCCTGCAACTTTTGAAAGGTTTAAATATAAAAATTTTGACATTAAAATGTACTGATTGTTGACCAGTATCATATACATTTTACATTAATGCCTTGCATTTTCATTTAAAATGACATGTTAACGAATTTTATATTGATCCACCGTTGGATTTCTACTGGCATATGTAGCAAAGATTACATATTTGGTGGATAATTTAACAAACGAGCCAGCCAATCTGTGATACAGTACAGATTGCTATTTTTGCTATCAACTCATAACTGAATAACGACGTAGCTCTGTCTTATAAGTTTTTCATATTAAAACTATAAACTACTATACGCTTATTCAAAGACGAACGTTTTATTTAGAGCAGTATGGTCAATTTTTCCTACAATGAATGATTTAATTTGATCGAAATTACAGTTTTAAGTTAAATTTTAACATGTATTAATAAATTTAACTGATAATTTAGCAAACTCCCTGCTAAATAGCATCAATTTTTCGAAGAAAATTAGTGGCGCGTACTAAAATATTTAAAAAATGGTCATTGCAGGCGCCTGCAGGCCAGGCCAGGCGAACAATGCACACCTCTATCGTGAACACATAATTTAACATTGTTCATCTTAAACACTGGATTAAACATTGGACATTTTAAACACTGGATTTAGAATTGGTTTTTTAGCACATAATTTAGAATTTCTCAGGTTGGGGTATGTTATAAGTTAGGTTAAGAAAAATTCTAAACTAACGAAAATTAAAATAAAGAAAGCATTACACTACAATTACCGCTTCATGTGTCTTTCAATATGGGATTTAGCATTGGTCAATTCGTAATGACGTGTCACACTGAATTAACGTGCCAGATTGGCATAACCGGAAACTCCGGCTCTAGCAGTTAAAAAAATATGTAACATGCCGAAGTTCTGCTACTCTTAAAGAAATAACGGGCCACATTGGTGTAACCGGTCCACATTAGAGTTACCGGCCCACCGGCTCTTTTATTCAACAGTTTACTTACAATCTAATCGCGTTAAACTTTTGACATAAAAATTGATCCCCTGCTGCTAAACTACGATTCAATGGTATGCATTTTCACGATAGCATTGGTAGACATTTCACACAACAATGGGTCATTAAACCGAAATCCTTGGAATTTCAGTTTCTCTTGTAAAACAAACAAGCGTAAACCTAGTTTATTTATTCAGCAATTCTAA
>JAQGAP010003598.1:0-12065 GCA_034697805.1 Orchesella bifasciata | reverse complement strand
GCCTCTCCAATGCGCGCACCAGCTCATAAGCATAATCAAAGCAAAGTACATGGCCAGTCAAACCAGGGCATGTCTACCTAGATGATAAGTTGAATTGAATACATTCTGCTGACGATTGGGTAATGGATATTTGATGAGCCTCAGAAAAGTTACCAAAATCTACGAGTAAAATGCGGAAACCGAATAGCTATATAAATATGCTTTTGCATGCATCGTTTAAGATAGCTTTAAAATCCTGAGCTTACATATATAATTCTTTGGAGCGCATTTAAAAATGACAATAATAATTTTATTATTCCATTTTGAGGATTGTACGTATCATGAATATGTGTCAGTGTTTCAGTATTAAATGTTTTAATTCTTCTTGACTTGAGTGTGCTTCATTGCAGTTGCAGGTCACAATTCGGAAACGAAACAAAGTTTTAACACGAAAAATTAGGAACTAGTATTGTATGTAGTAAAAGTTGAGACATGCAAAGGTTGTGTGCAACGGGCATATTTGCAAAACGTTAATGTTTGAATCATGTTTGAATACGAGTTTCGAGTTTCAATAACTGCTTTTCTTAAAGGTTATGTAGCTGAAAACCGCAAAATATACATTATTATATACAACATCGGGATTGAATGACAATATTATACGTTGTGTATGAAAAGCGTGATGCCATTGCATGCATCTGAAAATGAATGAAACAAAGACAGGTATTCAAAATTTGAATACATTGTTCTTTGAAATGAGATACAGATGCATGCCCAAAATTTAAAACATGGCTTTTATTACAATAGCCAACACAATCGTTGTTCTTAAGACAAAAAACTTTGTATTGTACACCATACCCAAGTGAGTTTCTGGACGACAGATTAACACAAATCAGTCGCACATGTGGTGGTGACGGTGACGCTATTTCCAGGCCTGCTGACCTTGAATTTCATCATAATGCATTCATTATTATATTATGTACTGTATATTTACATAATCTACAACCTAAACTTTGAAATGTCCACGAGTTGTTGTGAGTCAGACTCTACTTTCATAATGCTGCAAACAAGTAAGATTCATTCTGGCTGCCTTTAAAAGAAAGAGAGAGAAAGAGCTTCTAAGACGTAGATGCTACCTATGCTTGATGCGATACTCATTAACACATTCCTTTCGCAATCGCATGTGATTGTGAACTGCCCTACATATTAAAGCTGGTGTTCGAATCTTAAGGCACAGCTCATATTTTAAGAATATTGCAGGGTATTGTGTAAAATGGGAGACAAAAGGGCTTTCAATTTTTCAAAAACCATTACTGTGAAAAAAGCGTTTCACATATAAGAACACAGAATGAATGAATAGGGAGAGATAGAGACACATTTTGAGAATCGTTAGCTGCCCCCATGAAATGAGCGAAGAAAAGAGTTAACTCTTCACACAGCAGCTTTTTTGCTCTTCCAATGGTATTGTTGGCAGCGGATGACAATGACGATGATGATAGTGATAATAATGATGATCATCATCTTCTTGGCCGTGATGATGGGAATGATGATGCAACGCTCCTGTGTTGTAGTGATGATGACAACTTCGGGGGAAGACAACAATGCAATATCTCCGAAAAACCAAAAAGTCTCTTTTGAATCCATAACAAAAAAGAAATCATAGAATGAAAGCTCTAAATGCACACTAGCATAAAGCATCATCATCATATTCTTCTATTCATTTCTGCATGCACTACTAGCACTGCATTGCGCGTATAGTAACTTTATCCAGAGAAAGGGAATATGCCTAAAACTGAATGAATAGAAAAATACTTTGCTTTTCGTTGTAGGGCTGAATGAATGGGTACATCAACAAGAAGGAGCGAAGCATCATCGGTAGCACAGAATCATCACGACGGACGACCGACCCCGTCAACCCAAGAAGACTGGAAATAGTAGTCAGTGAGACAAGTCTGTTTTTGGGAACGAGAGTATGGGAGAAGAAGACGAGGATGACGATGAAGCGGAGGAGACAAGTTGAGTTTGAATGGAAACGAAAACTAAAGGCTTTTGCCAAAGAAGAACAAGTGTACAAGGGAGGAGAATGGAATCAAGAAGAATAAGAAGTAAAAAGAAGAGAAAAGAGGAAAAAAGCAAAGCAACGATAAACGTTGAATCGAGTTCCATTAAGCGATTGTATGGGATTTATGTAGCATAAATGCTATTTCGTATGCACTGCCATTGTTAATCATTGGACCAAATGAAAAGCTTCGCTTTTTTGCTGGATGCTTTGCTTCCCTTTTTTCCTTTTCATATTCATTCGAGGAACAACATTAGATTCCATGAGTATTATGGAAAATGTTTTGTAGACACATGTACGCAAAGGTTTGCCTTTTAGCATCGACCATGAACTGAATCAGAGTTAGCGTTAAAATAAATGTAATAAACGGGGAATTTTAGATTCCCACTTAAAAAGTTTTATACAACTTTTCACCTCAAAATGCTACCAATATTGCATCCGAGGGGATATGAACAAGCTTTAGTGCTACATTGACTTTTGAGATACATAAGTACATGTTGAAATCAAACATAAATAGCAACACTATTATACTATACATATATTGGTGTTACGGGTGTAAAATGCTTGTGATATAATTTGTATTGCACCACATGGCATTACAAGCACAGACGCATGAATGCAGTTATTTCTAAAAAGATGTCATGAATGTATATAAGTTTACAAATGAAAGTTTATTGAAATCCAATTACTCCAAGATGGTTGAGAGCCAACTTTAGTTCGGTTAACTTGACCATGTCATAAAAGTGAAAGTTAAGGCAAAAGAGAAACATCAACGGGAGGCAACGCACCGCTACTTGCCCTCTCGAATTGAGTTCCAGGTGCAACCCGGTCACTGAAAAAGCCACAGTTTCGAAGGAAGAACTTTGTCCGATCACCGTCAATTCCTACTCCACCACTAACATCCATGCGAGTTTCCTTTGCAGCCGTAGCGTCAGCAGTAAAGTTTGCCTTTGTTAACTCGGTCCAATTTCCAGTTGCATCGCATGCCCATTGGTTTGCAAATAAACAATGCCTTTCCTGATAACCCATCTCAGGTATAAAGTTCTCAGAGAAAGAATACGGTCCTTTGAAGAATGTGGACACCTTGGGCTTATCAAAACTTGCAATGAGAATCCAAGCATTGGGAGAGGAACCGTCATTGAACCAAGCGGTATACATGGTATTTTCTTCGTTAATTGGTCTTGCGTGCACAATGAACTTGTATGATTTTTCAGGCTCCCACATATATTGGAGATAAGACTGCGCTCCGGCCCCCTCTCCTCCGAAGTCTCCAACGAAAACATCTTCTCCTTTTCTGATTAAACTTACCTTGTATTCCTCTGGGATTTCATCTGGGTTGTCTGAGTCATAATCTGACCAAATCGAAAATAGAACTCTTCGTTCTTCGCTAGAGTTGACTTGTATGCCAAAATAGCCACCTTGAATTTAATTGCAATTTTTGTTAAACAGCATACATATTTCGAATAATTTGAGTACGTGTCTACCAGCTCTAGCTCTACTAACCAGAAAATCCCATTGCACAAAAGTAAGCTCCAATAACATCCTGGTCTTTAGGGACAAATATTTCATTGTAAAAATATTCAGTATCAACCGCATCGGGTAAAGGATATGAAAGATGCACTGATGGTCCCCTTCTACCAAAGTAAAAGTCGGCAGGGTCATCTACAAATCTTAAGTGCATTGGCTCCAACAGAGAATCAAACTCTGATACCAGCAAGACATGGGAAACCTCAGCGTAAAATGGTCCAGTTTTTTCTACGCCTTGAATGTCAAATCGTGCGTAGCCAGCCTTTGGAATACTAAACATTCCGCAGTTAACTAGCTGATAATCAGCACCTTGAAGACTGACTTCTCGAGATCCAGCGGCAGTTGTTGATCCGCTGGTGGGGTCGTTATGAGTCAAGATGATATTGACATTGCTTGATCCTTCCGGGACACGAAGTCGTAATGCAGCAAGAACTCTTCCGGGATATTGCGAATGGAAGTACACGGAAATGACTGTGAAACTAGATGTCCAAGATGCTATGCCACAAGGAGTTATTAACTCTTTCGCTAATGCCTCTGATTTTGTAATGAATGCATTCCCTCCAAACGGAATGATGCACACGGACTTTTTGTTGGAGCACATTTTTACTTTGTTTGATGGAAAGGAACCTAACGTTGTAAATGAATGAGCTTTGCTGGATTTTTTAGTAGAACTGTAAAGGCTTTTATACGTTTGGAACTTTACTTAGAACTCAAATAACGAAAAAATCTATAGTTTTGAAAGACTAGCTCATTGTCACGTTTTGAAACGTAATTACGAAACTTGCGTAATAACCTTGATGTAATAATATGCGTTTCAATTTTTGCTTGCTTGACTTGTTTAAACATATTGTGACACCAGCTTTTGCTCTAATCGATTTACAAAAATGCAATGTCGAGTACACACCGTGGAATCATCAACCTTGGTTGTTCACATAAATTAATGCTCTCCGCAACATTCCTGTGATGCTCCAACAATATCATATTTTAGAATATTGTGCAAATTGCTTTTAAATAGATACACAGAGACAATGAGATTTACAACGACATAAAAATAAATATTTATTCTACTGCTAGTTTTTGGTACAAATTACATCATTACGTCATTAGTTAAATATGATTTTATGGTAAAACAATAATTCTGCTCTATAATTTACATGTAACATGATGAATGTCTGGCTTCAGTCATTATTTGATTGTGTACCATATACTAAAACTGACAAAGTCAGGCTTCTCACTACATTCAATTCAAACACTAAACCTATTGAAACTAATACCTAGCAAACTATTCGTTCCAGTCTATACAAGATATACATTACTACTTTTGGTTAGATCACATATCGTGGTAGTATTAACAGTATCAAACTAAATGATAGACATACAGATAGTCACTCAATTGTCAGAAAGTAACAAAGGCATTTTCAAATGTAAAACTTTATGGCAACAAATTAACAGTAAAAAAGAAGACAATCTATTCTGATAAATACGAACGCACCACTAAACTTGAACGCAATCTGAACCTGCGATGAAACATTGCTCCTTTGCCAACTCTGGATCATACTATTATTATAGTTCGTTTTCACGAAAAAGATTCTTCATCTAAAATGTTGGCCAAAGGTCAAATATAATATGTCAGTGAAATATCAAAAATATTATGATAAGTAGTAGAGTAGTTGTGGTCGTTGATTACATACCTGCAGCATCAGTTTCATCATGTGCTGACCAAGCTCTTCGATTCTCTGCAAATACCAAATGCAAACAAAATTAAATCAGTAATTGCATGAGCATCAGTGACAAAAGGTTCACATTAGACACTTGAAATTTACTCAGCAAGGGCTTTTTCTTCTCTTCTGTGTCACTTGTTGTTGGAAAAGTGCTACGGGGTTGCTGCAAGGTAGCAGAGGCAGATGAAGATGATGAAATGATGTGCTGGTTTGGTCCCCTAAGTGTCAAATCTATACAACCGTCCTCTGTAGTGGAAATTATTTCCGAGTAAGTTGACATGTGGGATGTGTTTTGATGCGCTTCTGTTCTAACAGGGGCTGATTTCCTCCTCGGTTTATACTTGTAGTCTGGGTAGACTTGTGAATGCAGTTCTCTGAAATTGAAAATATACAAAGAACAGTTAGAAGCGAAATAATTAACATTTTAATAACTTTATAATGGCATAAATTCAAAATAAAGACATACCCTAGTCGCTTTGCCTCATCAAAGTATCGCTGCTTTTCAGGGGCTGCTAAACTCTTCCATCCTTCACCAAGTCTTTTACTAATTAGGGAATGATGTAAAGTAGGATCATCTTCCATCATTTTTCGACGGTTTATTTTTGACCAAACCATAAAGGCATTCAGTGGTCGTTTAATATGATTTTTTCGACTGGATTTCTTGTGAACAAAATCTTCGGCATTAATTTGAAGTTCACCATCCACCTCTTCTTTTTTGTTTTTTTCACAAATCATAAGCTCTCCATCTTCAGATTCGCAGCCTTCTGAGCTGCTATTTCTTTTTGATAATGAACGGGACGTTTCAGGGACGACAGCATCGTCTGTCACTTTGGATCGTTCAAAACTAGATTTTGGCAACGTTTTGATTTCCTTAAGGATCGGAATTCGCTCTTCATCAATGGTGCACGAACTCTTGACTAACTTTTTAGACTTTTTTGGAGAATGATTTTTCTGTCCGCTTGTAAATTTGTGTATAGGAAGAAATGTATATTCAGGATTGATGCTGCCACAGCCTTGCTCTGGTAAGACTTTAAGGGGCCTGGTTATTGCTGATAAACTGGAAGCCTCAACATTATCAGTACCAAACTCAGATTGTGGTTCACTTTTCTGTTCTTTTGACCGATCCGGATAAACGTATATAAATTTATTCAGGTGTGTTAAGGCTTCTGCGGCAGTAATTTCTAGATCTTCATGAGATTCATCCGTAAATGCATCCAACGAACGATTGGAGGACTGTCTAGGATAGCTGTAATCTGTCAGTCTGCCATTGCCATTGTCCACCGTTAGGGATTTAGTGTATTTTGCCATTATTATGTAGCTCACACTAGTGGTGGGTCATGTAGAGTCTTGATAAAAAAAGTTTTAAATTACCAATAGTAAACCACTAACTAATAAAATTTTAAAACAAGCAATAATGGCATTGGTGAATATTTTTAAACATCCAAAACTTAATGCACCTGATTGCAGCAAAGCTTGCGAAAGGAACACACGATGTACATCAGTCTCCAGTTGATCCAAACTACATCATTACCAGCCGTTTCAAAAATATGGCTACCAAGAACATTTAATGTATCTGAAATACAATTTAACACAAGACTGATACAAAATACAATATAGTAATGCCAAACACTGGTTGCTTTAATAATGCTTTAACAATTCACACTTTCTTTTTACTAATCAATTTGACTTACCTCATCGATTCTTCAAATTCATACAAACAATACTAATACGAACTATGCTCTACTTTTAATGACAGAGAATGGAATGTAGTATAAAAATTTAAGGAAATATGTCAGTGTAAAGATTGAAACAATCAATCAAACTAGGCTGCAATAACAGTTCACAAAACTTCCAAAAATAATCTCAAACACCGTGTATATAAACACTAGACTTCACTAACAGGTCAAATACACAGTAACCTACATAAATTTGCTAATTGCAAACAGCTTATACCGGCACAACATGCTCATTCTATCACACCAACGAAGTAAACTTAACAAGTGTACACAAAAATCGTAGAGCCCTCCTTTCTTTAGATGTATACACTCATGAACACATTATACACATAAAAAAATATTACATTACAACATGCATTGCATTAGGTGTGCTACCCATAGGCACTGGCTTATTCCAACGCAATTCAACGTTTTGTATTATTATTATTACTAGAATTTACTATTTTTGGTTAAGAAATTTAAATACTGTACAATAAGCAAGCCAACGGCTGCTCTTGCTTTTCAAACATTGGCGAATTGAAAACACTTCAAACTGGAAACTAATTTGAAACAAGTTGTTTTCCTAACCGAGATTCAATAAGTTTTTTCTAAAATATATAAATTTGAATAATAAAAAATAAATCAAAATGCAATCATGGGATTTGTGATCGTGATCACTTGTACAATATACGTGCACTTTGTGTATCTAATATTGATATAACGAACACAAAAGGAGCAAAAAACAAACACCATACACTTAAAAGCACGCGGAGGATTGATATGGTCCAGCCCATATACATTAGAATACCATAAAGAAAAAATTCTCCAGGCAAAGAGAACAAAAAACAGAAAACATAACGCGTACTGGAGGTTCCCCTCAGACCTGGACAAATCTGATATTCCGAACTGTGTATATTTACTACGTCTAATAATCCTAGATTCATTTCATGCCTGCAAGTATCCACAAACTCATGCATTTAACATTAAGACAAATACAAAATAAAACTGAAATTGAAACACACTTTAACATATTTAACACTCACTTCTAATATTAATAATTATACTGATGGATCTTTTTTAAGTTAACTTTTTACATTAGTTGTTGAAAAGGAATCTATTGCTAGTCATCAGAAGTCATTCCAAGAAGAAGGGTTGTCGACAACATTATTTTTAGATGGGGTGGAACAATACTGCTTCGTTGAATAATATGATTTTCAAATTGTCGTTGTTGATCGATACATTCAGCGTAGCCGATTTTACTATTCATTGTCCTGAGATAATCAGCGTCCACCTGGTATTTTAAGAAGGTCCCAGAATTCGTTCCGTAGTAGTTGGCATTTCGAGCATACATCCAAAGTACATACCTTAAAAGTAAAAGATAACATAAAAAGTGATAATATCAAAAATGACAAACAAAGATAACCAAAACTAAGAAGCAATGATATGATGAAGTACTTACAGAGCAATGCTTAATTCGCATAACTACATCTTTACTTGCCACAGTCAAATTACCAGAGCTAATACAAACACTCTGCATTGACGACCCCAGAATGTCATTTTTAAATTTATTCCATTTGAACTCTTCTGTAAAGAGGTTAGGAATCTTTATCGGCAAAACAATTTTTCTTAATCTTGTATGATGGTGTCTGTCACTGTTCCAACATTCCTTACATCCACGGTACTCGCACTCCATGCAGGCATAACTACAATTACCAAAAGAAGTTGCAATTTTGAATCAGATTTGAAACTTAATAATAAATGGCAAACATCATTATTTATATTTACTTTTACGTACCCCTCACGAATCCCTTTGGAGCAGTGATGACAATTAAAGCCCATAGATCCCAACTTTGAACCCGTTTGTTCTAAGGCAATTTGTAGTACCACAGCTTGAGTCGCGTATGTGGCTTTACGTTCATCTTCAAATTCCAAATAGTTCATTCGGAAAAATTTCACCAGCATATCTCTGTTGTCAGCCAAAACGGAGGGTATTACCACATCACTGCTACGAAAATTTTTCTGAAAAAATGCAATGATTATGTGCATTTATTGTAGGCAAAACAATTCCTATTTACTTGGTTGAAATGAAGGCAATCTTACCTGTGCAGTCGTAATATTTAACGTCAACACGTGAAAACTATTCTTATTTCTCGCCAACTTTGATTGCAAGTTCTTGAATAACGAATCTTCCAAACTCTGTGTTTTGTTCATGATGTCAATCAATCTAGCTACTTCGTCAGGCCAATGATCCCCTTGAAAGAATGGAAATTTTTCGTGAAAATCTTCCATACTACAGATTTCT
The DNA here is from genome assembly GCA_034697805.1 of Orchesella bifasciata. Taxonomy (NCBI): domain Eukaryota; kingdom Metazoa; phylum Arthropoda; class Collembola; order Entomobryomorpha; family Orchesellidae; genus Orchesella; species Orchesella bifasciata. Next base: position 2,765 of record JAQGAP010003598.1, on the reverse strand, counting down.
TGAGCTGCCCAGTCATTTAGCGTCTAAAAATGATTAATAATATATGATCAAGGTGCGTGTTTGAAGGTTAAAATTTAAAAAAAGTTAACAGTTTCATGTTACTTACAGAGAACTTTGCGAGGGTATTCATAGACCGACCAATGGAGAAAAGACGCTGGTACCAGTTATTTAAAAGCTCTGCAGTTATTAATCGTTGATTTCTAGGCTTGCGATAAAATGCATAATCCATTCCAGGACCACTAAAGCGATACAATTGAAAACATTCAGGCATTACATCTTTATAAGTTCGTTAAAAGCGTGAGACAAAGTAGTAGGTAAATTATCATACCCAGGTGGACAAGACCAAAGAAAGACAGATTTAAAACCATACATCCTCATATAGTCAAAATAGGTTAGTAACACAAGATGGAACACATTTGTTCTGTTCGTTATCGGTTGTAATAGCCGAACCGAATCCAACACTGAGATGTAAATTGTGTTACGGTTGGGCATAGGACAGTCTTCGTCGTACTCTTGGACATATAGTACAAATATCATATGATACTTCTTGTACTCATTTAACTGGAAACAGCAAATTGTTTTTGCCCTACAAAAATAAATGCACATGAGAATAAATTAGTGATTGGTTGCTTATCAAAATATTATTAAATCTGAAAGTGACATTTTAAAATACATGTAGATGTACGACTTACATGTAGGGATATTCCAGTTCCCGTTTGTCACAATACTTTCCAAGACTCCCGTCAAGGGTGTATTTCTTTGGAACGCTAGAAGCAACTCTAACCAAAACTTTGGGCATCTTCGGGTATATAGCACGTATCCGTTCTTCCATATACAAACTTAATGGTGTATGACTGATACTTTCAGCGGATATTGAAACTGGCAAGGATATGCAGGTAGATAGTTTGTACCGCTTTTTCTCGCAATCAGCACATATGTAGTCACTTCCTCTATATTGAATCATAATTAACATATTATTATACAACTGAATGTAAACGTCCATTTGCAGCAGTTATAGTTATTACGAACAGAGAAAAATATTGATTAGAAGCACTTACAGAAAAGTGGAGGAGGACACTGGCCGTGGGTAGTTTACACACATTTTATGAAAGCTGCGAGAACAAAGGGTACACTCAATTACTGGTTCCGGAACAGTTATATAGTTGAACCGTTTCTCCAACTTTGTTTTGGATATTTCTTTGTAACTACAAGAGAAAAAGAGCAAACTATTAAACTGTATCTTTAGTCATGCCATGTTTTCGTTGCCGTCCTATACATACCTTGAGCCCGTGTTGATTGACAATGGGCCTTTGGATTTATTATAGTAGCAGGGATGGCATACTACCCACCTAAACAATGTTAGGCATAAAAATTCACAAATCAACCATATTATCCTAAGTACTTACATAAAATATTACCAGGAATGGTAGTGTTACTTACCCTTCGGACGCCCAGTACTTTACGTCTACATCTATAGATCTTTGGCATATTTGACACTCCACAAATGGTGCAACTGATCTAGACGTCATGCAATAGCTACAGTCCATTTCCTCTGACTCATCCCAAATTTTTCCATCCTTCACAGAACCTCCTAGTGCACTATCATCACAGTCCATCAAGAATGATAACGACCCATTAAACCCTGAATCATTGTGATCCCAGGCATCTTCATCTATAATTTCAGGAGAACGGGAGCTTCCTAGATCTGAGTCACTGTCATAGGATGATAACCTTTGCGCAAGTAGACCAGTTTTTCCATTTGTACCATTGGAGTCTTTCTGAATTTTCGATTTTTTAGATTCCCAATCACAGTCTTCCGAAGATAACCGACGAGTTCCATTTCTGCGAGACGACATTTCTGCAGGTTACTTCTTGCACTCCAATAGCTAGCAAACTAAAAATATACAATTTTAAGGTCTTTTAATAAAATTTTCACCATTCAGTTCTTATGCATTTGCATACATGTGTACTTAGTATGTACAAGTTAACAATTTTACTTACATTTTCTTCTTTCAAATCCGTATTAAAATGTTTCAAGTATTTTCATACACTTCCCAATGAATGTTTAAAGCGGTCACGTCACATCTCTCACAAAACTAACACCTAACAAATGCGGTATGCTCCGTTTAATTGACCAACAATGATAAGTTGATAAGAGTCACTGTCAAACTCCCATCCCCCACATTCACCCTGATCTTGAGATTCGTGACCTACTTTCTTCATGCGCATGGAAAATAACAACACAGCGCAACAGCTTTTCTATTTTCATGCACAATTGCAGGCCTCCTGTGAAAGGATAAATTGCGGACGACTAACACAAACTAAACACTGTTCTTAACTTCAAACAAAAGAACATTTGAACTGACAATGACCTGTAATTTTACTAAAAGCAAACAAATAACACGAGAATCTCGTAAGAGAGGCAAATAGGCAAAAACGTCCTTTGAAACAAAAAGTGATCAACGACGGTGCATTTTTCACTCTGCATGCATTTTGAAGAAATACAATTTAGACACACCGTCCATCTCGAGTGTGATACAAAAGATAAACATTAGATCGGCATTGGTTTATCCTTATCGTCGTCGTTGGAATGGAGAACCGGAACGGAAAACGGAGTGCATGTATGCTCCACTTTGAAGTGTTGGGTTGTTGCTGTTCATTGTTCATTGGAAATATGAAAATTCAAGATGGCAGTCGAATGGAATCAAGTAAGTACGCAATTTTTACATGAATGTCAAATATAAAATCATTCCTACAGCAGGTTT
>JAQGAP010003597.1:0-12067 GCA_034697805.1 Orchesella bifasciata | reverse complement strand
GTAATCACTACAACGTAAAGTTTGACCTCTTTGCCTTTAATGTAAAACACTTGCAGTCATCCGTCTGTCCGTCAGTTTCGCGTAGTGTGCTCAAAAGTAACACTGCAATATACACTTGTACTTGACCGTGCATCACTTCTTATCTCATGCTCGGCACTAACCGAGCTCAACTTAAAGCTACTTCCTACTCAAATACAACAGCTGTACCAATACTATTCAACCATCATTTCTCATACTATGTACGTAACAGAGCTCAACTTAAAGTTACTTCATACTCAAATACAACAGCTGTACCTATACTAGTCAGCCATCATTTCTCATGCTCTGCACATAGCTGGGCTCAACTTAAAGTTACTTCATACTCAAATACAAGAGCTGTTGCTACACCAGTGAAGCATCATTTCTCATGCTCTGGACGTAACCGAGTTTAACTCAAAATTTCATTATACTCAAGTACAAGAGCTGTACCAATATTAGTCAAGCATCAATACTCATGCTCTGCACATAGCCGAGCTCAACTTACAGTTACTTCATACTCAGATACACCAGCTTTGACGAACTTGCCTAGCATCATTTCTTATCTCATTCTCTGCACTGACAAGGAGTTACCATGAAGTGCCGCTCAAAACAATTAACGAAGAACATAATCTAAGCATAATAATTAGGTAAAAACCGATTGACCGGGTGACCATGATTATGCCAACAGTTTGAAATAAAATTAAATTTGTCATTTAATATTTTCATACTACGGCTATTGCCTGTTGCGAAGAAAATTACATGGTTTGAACTACTGTAAAAAGCGCATATTTTACAATGCTTCAGCTTAGTATCAGTATCAATGAAGCGAAGTATGCAGGAGATAAAGGTTGGAATGCAAAAATTTCAGTTTTTTCCTCAGTGAACCAAAAATTTTATTGCATTTCTGGACGTTTCAGACCATCGTCTATCAGTTCCACTCCTTTTTAGAAAATTAAAAATTTTTGAAATTTTTCCGTTTTTCCGTCAATCAACCAAAATTTTTTTATTGCATTTCTGGACGTTTCAGATATTCTTCTATCGTTTCCACTACTTTTTACGAAAATCAAAAATTTTTGAGAATTTCGTCGAGCTTTTTCACATAATAATTTATGACTATTTTATTGGTGCATCTAGGTAAACGTTACCAAATCTCAATTAGTTGGAAGCCAAATATTTCTTATTTGGTTTAAGGTAACAATTAATCGTCGGCAGCATGTTTTATCTGAAAGTAGTATTTAAGTACAAATAATATTATGAATAACACAAGACGCGTAATGTTGCGTTTGACGTTTTTTCCTTTGAGTGCGAAAGCTGTACTTCTGTTTCCATATTTGTTCGTAACTGGGTCGGAAGAATCTTTTGTACTGCATATGGGACAGCAACATCCAAGATTATATTAGCAGCAGTAGCATCAAAACAAAGCAACACCGCAATAATACACATGCTGGTGTGCTATTAGCCCGCATCACTTCACATCTTATGCTCTGCTGGCAGAAGAGCTCAAGTCAATGTTTGTTTGTATTCAAATACAACAGCTGCTTCAGTACTTACATAGCATCATATTTTATGCTCTGCATGCAGCTGCGCTCTACTGAAAGTTAATAGACACTTAAATACAGCAGCTGAACGTTCTTGGCCTTGCATCGTTGCTTATGCTCTGCAGGCAACAGAGCATAGCTGAAAGTATCTACAAACTCAAATACAACTGCTATTCAGATTTTGTTTTCAATGTAAATGACATAAAGCTGACCAGTGAGGCAACGTGGTTTGTGAGGTGACTTTTTCATGAAAACCAATTAATTAAATTCATTTAAAGTGTCCATCTTTTGCAGTCATGCTTGGTATCTAGGTTATGATTATTAGGAAGGCGATGGAGTTGGTTGTCATCAATCTCAGCATCACCGCCGTTGACATCAACTTGCTCTTTTTTCAGTTGTCAAAAGATAACGGCCGGATCCAGCTTCCAGAGCAAACTTGAGACAAACGGACATGAGGAGATGAATATTCATCGAGATGTGAGTAGAGCGTTTCCTAGCTTCCCAACTTCCTCCTAGCTTCCTAACCTCCTCCGCCCTTAAGAGTGAAAAGTGCTTATTGTGTAAAGAGTTGCTTGCTTCCCAGGAGAATCGGGTTGTCGTTGTGCCTCCAGTTCACACAGTTCTGTGAATATTGACGATGGAGCTTTACTATTCAAGAAGGTAGAAGATTCATGCAGTCAAGAAATAAGATGATTTCAGCCGTTATCTTGAATGCCAGTACGATCAGTGGTCAAATGCAGGGCCTAATTTTATCTGACAACGAGTTTGACTCGAATTTTGTTAGAATAACTCAAGAACAGCTGTAAAATAGTGAGCAGGGGCTTTATAGCATTGTCTCAACAATGTTACCTTTTGAAATGTGATACTTTGAATATTGTCAAGATGCAGTACTATTGGATTTGCTTAACAAAAAACGATTATTCACAATTACTTTAAATTAATCCAAAGAAAAACAGGTGAAATTTTTGGTAGTGAACAAATTCTTGCAGTAAAATTGTCCCGACACGGTTCAGAGTCGAGAACAAAATTTTACACGCAGGTACATACAACTCATTTTTTTACTTGTACTCTATGTCAAACGGGGTTGAGCCAATATTTTCCACACTGTTATATACAGCACGCATTTCAGTGGTGAGTGATTGATTTGATATTTTATGGCTCATTACTGCTCGTATCAAGCTGAGATTTTATAGAACGCATTAGAATAACCACTTTTGCAATAATAAAAATTGGAATAGAAATTAATCACTGTTTAGTAACTGAAATTCAAATGCGGTATCTACAGCTCCAACAGCGAGTATAGCAGGTGGTTGTGTATATTTATAGGGATCTCGAAGTGGTCATAATCATTTCATTAGTGATAGGTGTGTAGCCTTGGTTCCACTCTTGGGATTCTGCCGCTGCAGTAAGGTTTTCTCATGGATGAGTAAAGTATGGATCTTACGGTCATGATTCTTGATTTAACTGTGACAGGATAGGGATCTCCGATTTTGTGCTGGTGCCGACAACGACGAACCGTGAGTAGAAAATGAATAGTACTGCTACGTTTGATCATGGTCATCTTGCGATGACAAACTATTTCTACTGGTGCAAACATGGGGTTTTTTACGGTTGCGTCGCCAGACCTTTAACGTGATGTGTACTGGGATCAGAATGGGGTAAAATTAACTGGAATGTAACGACTGGATCAGATCAGCTCAGAGCTCTAAAAAAGTATTAGCCTTCAACTGTTGGCTGCTTGCAAATGTGACGTGATGCCGTCATTTCGGCGGACTATCTTGAAGAGTCCGTTTACAACCGGCTCTTGAGCGGAAAGCAGTAGGTGGTAGCAATATCATAGTTAACCATACATCCTCAAGAGGCTATTGCGGTGTATATCCATACCAAAAGCCGGTGTTTGGGCATTGTCCGTCTTATTTATCATCCAGGGCTCAGTCGTTCGTTGCTTGAGTCCATCCCTCTAGACAGCTTTCTCCTTAGCCCAGTGACATAAGATACGCGTAGTGCCTGAAATTGTCCTGACTACATAGCGGTCGGATTGCTAGTAGTGGTGCCTATTATATTTTTTTCGTCAAAATTTTTTTACTGCATTTCTGGACGTGTAATTGGATTCTCCTTCGATTGCACTGCTTTTTAGATAATTTTTTTTGAAATTGTGTAACCAATATGACCCGTTTTTTATTATTACATGAATCGACTCAGAATAACATTTTAAGCAACTTTTGTTCAATACAAATTTTCATTCTGACGCCAAATATCAGAGATAAACCAGTTTCAAAAAAGGCGGGAGTAACTATGACTCGCCGAAGGTAGCCAAATGCCTAGTCATATTTATACGGTTCTGACATGTCCGTACGTGTAGGCTATTACCCTAATGCCCCGTAAGCACGCACATAACCACCAGGGGCAGGGGGTGGACTGAGCCCCATCTTTTTCGTAAGTTCATAATAATTTTCATTTTATCTCACACAAAGCTTGTACTTTAGTAGTTCTTTTATTCAGATATATACAAATATTAGATACATTGTTGCATCGAAAAATTCCAAAATAAAGTTTTAAGTCGAAAGTAATATTTGTTCAAAAAAGTCATAATCAACTTTATTTCATGAATAACAAATCCAAGTAACAGATTTTGATTCACTCATAGATGCCTTTCACTACTTCTTTCATGGCCAAAACATTTGCAAACGGACAAAACGGGTTCCTGTAGTTCTTGTACTTGCAGGAAGCCTTTATTTTAGCAAATATTATTGGAGAGAACATGTACAGGACAAATGTTTTGTCTGGAATTCCGTCACACCGTCGCAATGTCGGACAAAAGTTCCAAAGCTTTATTTTGGATATGCAAAGAGTGTACCCTGGTTCGCAGATAAATGGGATTCAAGTGAATGATTGTCAATGCGTGTCCTGTTGGCCTACACTTTTGATCTGAACCCACGGGGTACGTGTTGAAATAGGTCGGATTGCAGGTAGGGGTGCCCATTATGAAAAAAAGTACAAGTTTTTTCTAACCAAAATTTTTTTTATTGCATTTCTGGACGTTTCAAGGGATGCTCTTTCGATTGCACTACTTTTTAGAAAAATAAAATTTTCGAAATTTTACTAAGTTTTTTTTGACACTGTCACCAAAATGACCCCCACATATGATTACATGAATCGACTCAACATAAGATTCTAAGCAACTTTTTCTCAATACAAATTTTCATTTTGGCGCCAAATTTCGAAGATAAACCAGTTTCAAAAAAGGCGGGAGTAACTATGACTCGCCAATGGTAGCCAAATGCCTAGTCATGTTTTTTACGATTCTGGCAAGTAAAAGTAAAGTACGTGTCTACCTAATGCCCTGATGACCGTAAACACTCACAGAACGATCGAGGGGATGGGGGTGCACTGTAGCCCGATGTTTTGGCAAGTCCTAAAAATTTTCATTTTATCTCACACAAATCTTGTACTTCAGAAGAATCGAAGAATAAAACGGTAATTTTACAATAAATGATTTACTATTCTATGTTTATCGGTAAAAGAATTGGGTGTTTAATAGCGTTAAGCATCTATACATTAGACGGGCGAAATGCAGAGAATTAAAACTACATCATTGAGAGCAATTTTTCTTATTTATAGTTGTATAGATAAGGTATACATTATTTCACCAAAAAATGTAAAAAAAATAATGTTTTAAGTCGAAAAAATATTGTTTAAAAACGTCATATTCATCTTTATTTCATGAATACTAATTTGACCTTGGATTGATTTGTTTTAACTGTATGCGTTATCCTAGTACTGGATACTTCTGCATTATTATTCGAGGTAGATTTCGAAGTGTTATAAAATTTATTGACAATCAATTTCAACAACTCGATTTTTTCAGCTCATCTTCAATGTAAACTCTTTCTCCTTGCATTTCCAAATTGATATACGGGGCAAACCGAAACAAGTATGTAAAATCCTTTGAATTTTCTCGGCTATCAATCAGTTGGAATGTCCAATACGTAAACGAACTGAGAAGTTAGTCGTCCCACGCGCTGTTGAATCTATCTGTAACCCCATTCACGCTTACTGAAGTTGAACCATCCCTCCTTTCAAAACTTTTCTCGAGAGTTACATTGTTACATTGACGCTCAATTTGCGTTTCAGCGGCGGAATCCATGTATTAGGATTATTGCCTACCCTTTCTTACAATATTTGAGTATGATAATGCGGGGAGCTGTAGATGGAAGCTACACTCGTCAGTACTTGGGGAATAGGGAAATTATAAGGCGTCCTATTGATTTGCATAAAACTCGACTTTCTTTCAGAACCGCTTGCCTGTAGCTTGCAAACCTGATATTGTTGAGAGCTGAAGGTCCAATATTCGGATTTAGCACATCTTGTTACGCAGGAAATCAAAATTGGTTGCATTAAAATCTCCGTTCTCAAATTTGGTCTAGAAACAGAAAAGTAGTTGTATATCTTCACAATCGTTGACTCCACTGCCAATGACATGCAGTTAGCTGCCGCTTCCATTGCATTATGTACGATATGGGCAGAACATCCAATGCCAAACAGCTTCCTTCCCATCCTATCTTTTATTTTATGAAAAATATTGTTTGTTCCTTGTCGTCGAATTCCTCCAAAGTTCGTGTTTGTGTTGTCAGCTCCAACAGCAATCACTTTTGATTCCAAGCCATACTCCATATAAACAGTTGGATTGAACTGAAGAACCTGCAAGAAAAGGAATGCATGCTATTTCATTTATATTGTGGAAGAAAACTAATAGTAATCGATTGCTGGATATCTACTGACTAAGCGGATTGAATTTAAACAAGAGTGAGCTGCTAATGTATCTAAAAAAAGCACACTTTAGTGTTTGCTGCTAATATTTGAGTTAAGAAAACCCCGCATATGTATTTTATGTAAATAATTTATAACAAGAAAGTCAGTTAAGGATGCCACATTTGTTTTCGTATTTTTGGAATGGACATAAACATTGCAGCAACGTAATCTCTAGAATTTTCCCCCCAGATTTTATGATCCCCACTTTGAAATGCAACACTTATATAGCGGAGAAAATCGCTACAACGTTCTCAAAACACGAAACATACCTTAATCTGTAACACTGCGGATGTAATAGGCGGTTTGCAAATTTTTGCAAATGCTGGAATGTTTTTAAATCCTTATGAAATTTATATTGAACACATCCATTATGATTGCTTTTGCTTTCCGAATCGCTTACTTTGTTAATTATAAAAAGTTATTTACTTAGCCGGAACCTGACTGAAATAACGAGGCTAAGCACATAGGCACTCTTACAGCTCTAACGAATAAAATACTAGACTAGTAGTTCCTTTTAAATGTATGCTATTACTTGTCACGGTTAACAACCTTTGTGCCGAAAAACTCTTCTCAATACCCGAATGAAAGTGCCGATCAATATAAAAACATTTTATTTGCACTCAAAATTTCATACGATTTGACCCGTTTTGGATATATCTGCCCATAGTGAAAGTTAGGACCACTGTCATCAAAAAGTTGCTACTTTTTGGAAACCCACTCCTGTGAAGAAACTGTTTACTGAAATTGCTTTAAACCTTTTGTAAACCGCGTAGAATTGTTCAATGTAGCCAGATCAAGTCAAAATATGTTTGACGCAGACTTGATTCACGAATATTTGATTCTTTAATTTTTAAAAAATTTACTGTGAAATTCGTGTGAAAACAAAAAATCAAAAAAAAAATATTAAAAAATATATTTCGCATTTTGGAAGCATATTTTGAAAAAAACGAGCAGATGGTCTGTGTAATCGGTATAATTTTATGCGATTTAAAAGGGGTTTCGCTCAATATTACTATGCCGTCTTGTCATCGAAGGGAATTCCTTGAAGTACTTTTTTCCGGGAAAGTGGTCCTAACTTTCACCATGGGCAATACTCTGGTTAAAAACGACGTGAAATTTTGAGTGTTGCAGTTCATATTTTTGGAACTCAGTTAAGGTATTATGGAGAGCTTGTTCGCTTATTTTTCTCATCATCTACGAAGTGATGGAATACATTGAAGCCTCACGTTCAGTCACAAAACACTAAATCTCAGTCGAAGCTATTTATGAAGAATTTGGGGGAGTTTTGTAAGCAATATAAGTACTTATTTATTCGGAGAAAGTCTGATGACACCTTATATTCTACAACTAATTATGTTTTTGTTCGTCCAGTCTACTTGCACCGGTTCTACGCCATAAAAATCATCCTAAGAACCTACTATTTACACTGTTATTAAACTGGTTGCAATACTTTCCAGAATTGTTGGTTCCTGCCATATTCATATAATTTCCCAAAACGTTCATTACACTCATGAGGGAAGCATCATTGACAAACTACGAAATACTTAGACAATACGAAATTTAGGATCAGCCCAGAGCATTTTAGAGACACCCATATCGTCATTTAGTATTGGTTCCTACGAAAATGATTACCAGATTATCGATGAAAGTGTAGAAAATCCGTGGACACCTATAAGTCCCGTTCGTATTCGAAAAATGCCGCTTTGCGTAGTTACAATACTTCCTTTCTCCCATGAATTAATAGAAATGAGCTACGATTTACCTGAGGAAGGAAATAGAACAATAGAAATAAAATATTTCCCTTATCTAGTTGCATTACAAGAATTGGAGAATTTTTTTCGCATCTAAAACCATATGATGTGAACAGTAAGCCAGCAGAAGCACACTTTCTGCTTCACATATCAGTGTCGTCACACCGCATGACAGATGCAACATGGCAATTTATTACTCAGTTTCGTCAAGATTACAAAATCACTAATGAGTTCATTTCTTGCCAAGCAGTTCATTCAGAGAATTCAGCTAATCTTAGCCGTCCTCACTGTGTACAAGTGCAGTATTTTTGCTCAACTTGTGCTGCTCCAAATAATGTATCAATCCCACTGGGAAAAATTTATGTGGAGAATTTGAAACTTTCAAAATTAGGTACGGGTTTATACAGCAGTCAACCCAAAAATATATGGACAATGAACCCAACCGCTTTACCGGAAACTGTAGAAATGGATAGCTTTGCAAACTTAAAAAATATATTCCTACCACCAACAAACAACTCATTATCGTTTCGTTTTGCCATAATCCATCTTTTGGTAAGGAATTCCAATAGATCGATGAATTTCAAGAAGGAAATATTGTACAGGCGTCTAGGGCCAAGAATTTATGCAGAAAATCAACTTTCAAAGGACTACGATGTCAACTTCTTTTTGAATATTTTGAGACAACGATGGCTCACCGTATTTGTTTCAAGCAGTGAGTAATCTTTTCTAACTTGCAATACCGAAGACCATCTAACAATTGACTATTTGACATGCATAAAAAATGATAAACAATCAACAGAAAATTTCAATTGTATACATTTATTTTTCACACATCCACGTTACATACATAACAAATTACTTTTTCATTGTTTTTGTTTTGAAAGAAGATATCGGGTAGATTTAATTGTCACCGGATACATACGTCTGCATACAATCCATGAAAATTGAGTGTTTAATTGTTCTCTATTCTAAAAAACAAAAAATAGGAACATCAATTAAAAGTTTAATAAATGCTAGCCGAAATAAATAAGCGATAGCTAAGCTATTGAACTCAATGTTTCAACGCTTACCCCGTGGGTTCAGATCAAAAGTGGAGGCTCACATGTCACGCATTGACAATTATTCACCCGAATCCCATTAACCTACGGACCAGGGTACACCCTTCGCATATCCATGAGAAAACTTTGGAACTTTTGACCAACATTACGACGGTGTGCTTGGATTTCGGATAAAACGTTTGCTCGGTACAAATATTCGCCAACATAATTTGGAATCATTTCCACCGACCGACAATTACGTATGGCTGCCTTAAGAGTTCCCCAGGACCTCTCCAAAGTGTTATCATGACATTTTATTCGGGTAAGTCCAAGGTGAGGCAGCACATGTCCCAACCGGGGGTCACCATTTGGCACAAACGCAGGTAGCCGGCGAACAAACTCAATAGGGTGATTCACACCACAATGACTAGGGAATCCCAAAACTTCGCAGCCTCGATATGTAGCGTGCTGATCCGACATAATAAAGCTCCCCTGAGCAATGTGTCTCTGCATTAGGGGCCATAACACGTTTCGAGACTTATTCCTAATCTGGCATACGAACGTCTTCCTTGTCAATCGGCTGATGCCTCCAAATACCCAGAGAGCCCTTTTCATAGGACGTCCACGATGGTACTTGGGAGTAAACAGGTGCGATTCGTCCACCTCTACAACGTCTCCCGGTCCTCCTATTTGGACTTCATCGTGCGAATGAGCCACCCGACAAATTTCTCTACAAAAAGAGTAGAAGTCAACCGCAGTATGAGCCGGAACCTGGCATTGAACGCAAGCTTGTGTGACCGGAAGCTTGAAGAACCAACATAAAACCAATTTCAGTATGGTTAAAAATGGCAGACGGGAACGTTCGAAAAAGGTATTGCTGAGTGGGCCGATAATGGGTTGGGTACAGTTTCTTCTTCTGCAACGCCATCGAAATCCAAGCTTATACCTTTCCCTTGGTTCTTGTGACATTGGGAAGTAACAATCCGGACAGTTGACCTCGATGGGTATTAAACCTAAGTCATAGGCGGCCGCAATCTCTTTTTCTTCATCATTAACCAACGCTGCAAAGTTGAAAATATTGAAATCTTCTGAGTTCAGAAGGTCAACCAATGCCATAATGAGCTGCCGTTACTCAGGTCAACTTGCTGCCGAAACTCAGGTCAAAATTCTCCCAAAACTTTGGTCAGATTGCTCCCGAAACTGTGGTCAAATTGGTCCCGAAACCGTGGTTTTGGAACACCCCAAAAGTATTATTACAGTGCATTATTAGGGAAAACGACCTAGGTTAGACATCATTTTCCAAATGTTTTCACAAGTACTGTGTGTCTGAAGCGTGGGTCGAGCAGAGCTCTTATATGATCGTGCATATAAGCGGCGAAAGGCTTGAACATATGTTTTATACGATTGTTTTGTTTTGGTATCTGCAGCAGAAACCTGGTTTATATATATAAAGAAGTGCACCGCTTATATGCACGGTCATATAAGAGCTCTGCCTTACCCTGGGATCATTACAGTTGTAATAAAAACGGCCTCATGGTGTTAATGGTTGGTATTTTGAACGATAAGAAAGGCGGAAGAAAATTCAACTTTATGAGATCATTTAAAACAGTATGAAGGAACCTTCTGCTTGCTAACATTGACTCCGTCGAAATTTTTCTGATAATTTCAACCTTTTTCATATTGGAATTCGAAAAATAATATAAGTCATAATGTATGACGCATGAAAACTCCATGAGGTAAGATGTACACTTTCGGGGTATTTCAGACCGTTCGCACTGGCACAAATGGACACAACAAGCAGCCAGCCATATTTTGATATAATTCGATACTTTACTTTATATTTATATCTTACATTGTATAATAATATATCTTAATTTAACTTTAAGATAAGTACCGTTGCGTTCCACCCAATCTGAAATTTAATTGAAAAAATTACAATAAAAAAATCAAATAAAAAACTTCCCAATAGAATATATTATTCTAATTATTTACCTCAAGTGGCATCATCACTAATGTCACCAGCAAATCAGCAATTGAAAGGTGTAGTAAAAATAGGTTGATTCGGCTCAGTCTTCTTTTTAGCCGGAGTCTAGGATAAAAATTTCAAAATTACAATGAAACATAATCGGAAGAAAGGTTGTGAATTTGATTAAAAAATATTTTTTACCTTGCAATCACTGCAAATACCGTTAAGTTTCCAATTGCTGAGGTAATCATCAGCAATGTATACAAAATTATGGCGAGTCGATGAGCATCATTAAATTTCATATCAAGAGGCAATGGCCTTTTCGTGGAAGCGTTTCTAAACGTACTATCAAACTCGTCGTAAAAAGGAAGAGCTGTTGTTATTGAGGACGTTTGTAGATTTTCCGTAAATGAAACAAAAGAGGTTGACTCCACGGAGGTTCCTTCCCATGATAAAATTTTATTTTGGGTCATAGTTGATACTTTGGTAAAAACTTGAAGACGTTGTCCGAGTTTACCTCTCTGAAAACTGCCACAAAAACAGTCACCTTTCTTGATGGGAAGCTGGAGCTAGACTAATTTTGGAAGGGAAGTTGCTTACGGTGTAGCATCATTCAACACTCGCCTTGCTCGTTTAGACTTCATACCGACTCTGCATAACGGTAAAAGAATGCAAGGATATAGTTTCCTATTAAAATCTGTGAAATCCAATAAAATATACCTATTTTTTGCTGACTATTCAAGGAGAAATTTTTCACTGAATGAAAATGAAAAGGAAATGAATGCATGCTTGTATTACCGGGAAACGCTGTCGTTAAAAGGTATTTTGTTAGAAGAAACTTAATATGATGTTTAGATCCAATTCATTAAGAGTATTTGTGCACACGCACGGGTAGTTAAAAATTGTTTTTCATGCAAGCATTTTCATTTCCGGGTGCAAGCTCAA
>JAQGAP010003596.1:0-12068 GCA_034697805.1 Orchesella bifasciata | reverse complement strand
GAGTTGATTTGGAGAGTGCCTCAAGACAATGGGGAAAGAATAGAGGCTTTTGAGATTTCCTATGTTCCCGTGAGAAACATCACATATAGAAGAGGGACCTATGAGGACTACGAGTGGGATCCAATAGGGCAGAGGATTGATGAGGAGAAGCCGCTCGGAGAGCCAAGGCATATGCTCAGGAATTTGGCTCCAGATACTTTCTACAGAGTTGAGATGCGGGCGAGAAACATTATTGGGACGAGTGAGCCAGTTGTAATGGTTTTTAGGACGGCAGTTGTCCCCAATGGAGGTATGATAAAGTTATTGCAATTTCTCAACTCTAATTTGTTTTTAATTAAGTTTCGTAGTTTTCGGAGAAAGTAACAAAATTTTAATTGACAGATGCGTGGAGACCACTACGCTCATCTGGTTGTGTGAATTGTCAGCCAATGTCCTCCACATCTTCCGCATTTCGCGTTCTGAGCAGCAACTCAATTAGCACCTTCTTGATGCTGCTGCCGGCATTTCTCATTCATTCATCTTGTTTCTGAAGGATGAATCTTAAGGAAGACCAAAGTTTTTTCATGCCATATAATATCCCACATTGACCAGTTAGAACTTAAAGTGTTCACTTTAAAATTGTTTTATAATAATATTCAATTTACAAATCACATTGGAGCTTACAACATTACGTTCGGTATAATCTCAACCAGACGAAGAAGAAAGAGTAACAAAGAGTCTCAACCTACCCCATTTTCGTCTTTGTGCAAACTAACAAGCAACTCTTCATTCCTGTCCGTGTCAATATATAATACAGTCACATTTTTATACTGTCATTTTTGTACTTTTCACACTCAACTTGTTGATTTATCTGTATAATCTCATTAGCAGTTGTTTTGTATAAATAGCGTGTAAAGTAGAGTAATTATCAGACTAGCTTAGTTTAGTGGTACGTAAGTATTTAGATTTAATGTTAGAGTAGAGAAAGGAATGGAAGGATTCACTATAGAATGCATTTATAGTGAGCTGCTGTGCATAAACACTATGTAGTAGCATTTTGATTTAATGTTTGTTGATAGAGATTAGATCGTAATCCAGTCAAATGCACATGGAGAAAGGATAAAAGATACAGAGTGTAGTAAAGTTATGTGTTTATGTATACTTATAATCTGCAATGTAAATCAATACATATTGTGTGTTTCGACAATGTCTTTACATTCCTGTTTTATCGTATTTATCGTTGATGTAAATAAATAATGACGAGTAAATTAATCTGTTTATTGTGAGTAATTCCATACTAACCTTAAAATTTGGTATCTGCAGTTCAAATAATTATTTTTTAATCAGTATGTTTGGTTTTCATCGTCAAGAAGCACCAATGCATATTTCCAATCGGGACTTTCAGTGGAACGTTAAACTTCAATTCATTTTAAGAACATTTAAAAAAAATCATGCTTGCAAATTTTTGCAGCTATATTTACCGCTCCCATAACTAATTCAGCATATTATATGTATATCTCATAACCCAAAAAGAAAGTTTGGATTTGAGGAAAAGCTCGTTTTGAATGTAGAATACATAAACTAGTATGCAATTTCAAACAATCCAAAGCCCAGTCAGCATACCCATATCACGTTCGCACTTGGAGTTGGCATATAACTGCAGTGGAAAGAGTGAGTTTGTGTTTTTGTCTTCCACTCCATTCCTCAGCTCTCTCTCAGCAGCAAAACTAGCCGTATTCACCGAAATTGAATGTACCTTAAGTTTCCATTCCATCCGAGAAAAGCATAATGCTGGGGAATACCGTAGAATTGAATTTACGAATCCCATACGTCCGCTATACACCATCGTAATAATAGTACGCTACGCAAAGTAGTAAAAGCAGGTTGTAGGGACGCACGTTCACAGCATATTTCATCTGCATCCTTATATCGCTCCGCTCTTCCCCCATATCTCCCAGTCTTGAGTTGTCTTTCGGCTGTGGCAGAAGGGCGAAAAAAGTTGTAGCGGCGAATGCATGTGTGAATTACGTCCAACTCGTACTCAACCGGAAAAAGCATTAGTCTTTAATCACGCAGTTCTCGTGGTGCAGTGTATTTCAATGATAAGCATAGTATTATGATGGTGTGGGCCAATTTCTTATGCTAACGTTCTAGGCTAATACTGAAGATAGCGATCTGGCATAATTTCATTATTTTTGTGGCTGCTGGAGAATAATAAAAACTGCATTTTTGTGCAAATTGGACAGAAAGTGCTTGTTTTTGCTGCATTACTGTTTACTCCTATTTTTGTGCAGGTTGTGTCCCAAAAGTTCACTTTAATTTTAACAGCAGCAATTCTGTGTATTGTGTAATGTTCGTTCTTAATGAATATTGCTAATTGTGAAAAGTTTGCGTTTGCGAATGCAGTTGTTGAAGGTGTAATCTGTTCAAGAAACAGACGTGGTTTGCAAATAGACAATAGTAATTAGCATTGCCGTAGTGGAGTAGAAACATCAGCATTATTATCATGATGGAAAGTGCAAGAGGAAAAGGTGGCCAGAAATTCCAGTCAAGCTGGAGCACGATCACCTCACCTTATGGAGCAGTCATCCTCCTATCTTTTGTATTACTCGGTGAGAAATAAATTATTTATTAGATTAAAAATATTCGGCAGTCAATACCCTATTTTTTGCTCAAAGAAACTTATTAAAAGTATTCTTATTGGGTTTCGCAATCAAAAAATGTTTTTTAAAATGGCTACAACATTTCATTTTTCAATTGGACGCAGTTTTCATGTTTTCGAAGCTCAAGAAACCCCATGTGCTCTTCATAATATTCGGTTGAATACATAATACAATACATAATCCATTATTACGCAGTTTCACTTTTAAATATTAAAACTGCCTGTCATATATTGACAACCATACTCCTACTATCGCTGTCTATAAATATATGCTTCACTTCCAGATTCTCGATAGTGAAAACATCCTGCATTGCAATTACACGCATACAACTTTCCTCAAGAAATAGGAAACACCACGTGGTCTCTGTTTTCCATAGGTTGCTGATACAACTATGCCTATGTATTATGCATGAGATACGCGTTTTTTGCGTGTTATGCTAAGGTAGGCATACTTTTTTTAGACAAAGCATAAAATGGAGGAAAAAAAGTAATCGCAAAAAAAAAGTAATGAAAATATTCAAATGAAAGTGAAGGATATATTGACAAGCTTCATTTTCTTTTCATACATAAATACATGGAGTTGGGCTCTCCTTTCTCCAATCTTATTTTAGCTCTCCTCATTTTAAATTATCATTCGTTATGACAAGACTCATGAGTCATATCATATCCCATTTTTTCTTCGTATGCTATTGAGCCAAAGGCTGGTTATAGTTTGGTATGGCATGGTGGTTCATGTCATTTCCCAGAAGAACTGAACCAAGTTAAAATTCCACGCTCCAAAATGCAGGGAAACTAACTTTTGCAAGAAAGTTTGCTCCGTACTTTCTCTAATGCCATATCATGAACGTGATGTGATGTTCCCTTCCCAGGTAAAATATTATTATGACAATGACATGAATATTATGGTAAGAACATATATTCCCCATGTACAAATTTACTAGTTTTTGGTCTTCACTATCGATCTGCTCTACTACTCTACGCTATTACCAAACCAAGACCAACTATAAGTACACACACACAACACACCTGACTAAAAAAATAAATTGTAAGGGCATACCAACTTAGTTAAATGTGTTATCTCTAAACATCTAAATCTAATGCGAAAAAACTTGCACTTTTCCTCGTCTGGAAAGAGTTGAAAGGACAAAAGGGGAAAAAATGTGTGCCACTACGGCAAAAAAGTAGTACATAGCATAACATAACAACTATGATGATGATGATGTTGTTGATGACTTTTAAGAACGGGAGCAAAACTATGTTTACAGAGAAGTGGAACTCGAAAAAAAAAATTTGCATAGTATGCATTTCCTCCAGTTTTCCTTTTGAGGGTAAAAATCCTCGAGACCGAGACCGGAGAGAAAGTTCACCTGACAATGAAATGAAACTGTTTAGCGCTTTCCCTGCAGTCTCATTCTTTTCACGTAGTCGGTTACTATTTTTATAATACTTTTTATGTATAATATTCCTCCACTTCCTCTCCGTTATTTTCACTCACCTTTCCCAATGCCAGTTTTAGACGCCGTTTACTTTTTAGGAAAAACCAGAACCACAATAAAGGATGAAAGTCAAAATATGTATGTAGAAAGCTATATATACGTAGTAGCTGGTAGTTTACCAAGTACCCTGATAGTTAAGTGTTTTTCTTCCTCTTTCTTTTTCGGAACGTGAGTGAGTTACCGGAATGTATGTGTTTTCTCCATAGTTTTGGTCTTGATTGTTATATATTTTTTGCACACTCAACTCAAACCCAACTCACTTCCACTACCAGCTCCGGCTTTGGCTTAGTGTTCCACATTTTTTTGCCTGTTGTGCAGTGCAATGCAGCAGGAAGGCCGGAAAAGATCGATACCGTGTAAGTTGTAGTAGTAGTAACTACTACTACTACAACTCACACGGTATACTTATAAACCTATGTGTATAGCACAAAGGGAGAGAGGGAGCGAGCTTGAGTTGACTTTTCAGCAGAGAAAATGCCTTAGGACCTAACGTAATAAAGGGAAAGTACCTAAAAAGGGATCTACGCTTTCCTTCCAGAACTCAGATAAAAAAACATCTAGATCTACACACACGACTCCATTCTGTCTAGCTCGTTCGTTCCTTCGTGGTTAATATGGTTTGAGCTCCATGCTCCATTCCACATCAGGAAAAGTGAAGCTGACTCAACTGACTTGGATGATGTGATGGGCTAAGCTGAGAATACAAGGAAAATCCCCGTGAACTCGCGGTGGTGTCTGGCTACTGCCTCCGTAAAGTTGCTTGTGTTTGTATCATTTTGGAATTTACAGGGAGCTATTCGCGAAGAGAGAGAGAGAGAGAAGCAAAAAGGCACAGGAGGCAGCAAGACCAAGGTCTTGTTACGGGATGGGATCACCCCACCAAACCAGACCAGCGTGGAGTGAAAAGGGTACTACGTTTTACTTTGAATGAATCGATATGAATCCAGCAAGAGAAAGAGAGAGTTCACGGCAAATGTGTTCCTCTTTCACCAAAAAGAAAAGAAAAATGTATGGCCAAATTGCTACTCCGTGTGTGTCCTCAGTGCTATATTATATATTAAGTCGTTCCTTTGTCTGCTTCGATTTTATCAACCCAAACTCGCACTACCGCACACACACTGCTCTATACATATAAATATATTTTTCAAGGTCATTTGGAAAAAGCACGGCGGATTTTGAGTTCGGTGTGTGTGCTTGGGCTCTGTTCTTTCGGAGTAGTACATTAATCAAACGAAACCAGGCCAGTTGTTACATTAGGGATATGTGGACCCGCTTATTTCATAACTCCATATAATACTCTTAATCCTGTTATTTTACAGGAGAAATATGAAAATTCAATAGTTTTCTCCACTACTGGTTCGTACAATATGCTGCGAAACGCAAACCAGCCATCTTCTTTTGCAGAGACATAATTTTGTGGCCGACGGTGATAGGATGGGTAGCAGCAGCTCAAACCACTTTAACCACAAGTTATATGTGGGCCACGCTGCCATCCTACATAGCTATATTTGATGGGGAAAGATAGGAGGAATCTACAGAATCAAATGTGTAGGTAGGTATGGAACACAGTGGTATCTGGTTTGGTTGTAAAATATTCATGGTATTTGAGTCCAGATATCTCATCAAAGGTTTTCCCGTTCAAAGGTCAATATTATGCCGAGTGTAATAATCGGGCTCAATGTTTACGGTAAGGAAATGAAATATCTTTTGAATATAGTGTGTGTACTCAAGTTGTAACTGCGTACTCCAAAGAGTTTTCCGAGTTTCTGGTTGGAATGGGAGGAAGAAAGAAGCCAGAAAAGGTGTGTGATGGCGATCATATCTAAGGTTTCGTGCTGTTAGTTACTACTCGCTGAGGAGGACGAGGACGAGTACCCTTTCTTCAAGAACTCATAAAAAGCAGAAGAATGCAAAATGATTTCCATCCACAACGAGAATCTGAGTCTTGAATACAAAAAGGCTATTGATGAACTGTCTAAGATGGAGTATGATTAGGATTATTACTTCCTGAAATTGATAATCCATCAAAAAAGCAAAAAAAAACTTCAAAGTCTACGATCTGCGATGGTCAAAATAAGAGCATTTATTTCGAGCATGAGATAATAGATAGCAAAATAACCCAGACCTAGGTTATTCTTTTTTCTGCACACATTATCCGTGATATTGATATTTATTCGACAACATGAAAAGGGCAAAGGTATCCAGATGGCATTTGGTTAATCAAAACCCTTGAAACCTTGGGCAAAAATATCTACATAACAAACAGGCACTCGGTGTCGTTTACTGTGAAACATGAAACACATAAGTTTTCGGGTGGGTGTATACCTCGTGGGTGAGTTATTTATTTGCTGATTGTGAGTACTATTCATCTCTTCCTCCCACCAACTATTTCCCACTACTGTAGTCCGTTCCAATTTCGATATTTACAAGGACAAACCAAAATGTGAAGTTAACTTCTGCTGTTCCAAATCAATAATGCGGAATGGTTTATGATATATTTGAGCAAAAACTGGAGCCAGTTTGGCTCGCTGGGTTGTAATTCATTTTAGTACACAGTCCACATTCCCTTGATATGGTGTATTATGATGTAAACTGGAGTATAGAGCTGATTGGATGGAGTTCACTACTCCATAAATACGTCGTTCAAAAATCGATGAATTGACTAGTCAATGACATCATTAAATATGAAGCGGTGTTTGGAAGGGTTGTATGAATGGCTACCACAATTATTTACAAATGAGGTGTCGTTAATTTCAGACATTTCTCAAATGATATGCTATAATAAATCTACAAGTAAAGAAAAATCGATACATTGGCTAAAAAATGCTAAGTATAAAAAATGACCGTGAAGTTTATGATCACAACTCAAGCTGTTTTATGTGGTCAAATAATCACCTACCAAAACCGCATTATTACAGATTCTACTAGGTATGCTAGTAAAATATGCGCACGTGGTAGCCTTCTTTCTACATAAGTAATATTTAGGCTAGGTTCTCATTTTACTTTACGTAATGTGTAATAATGGCACATTATGAGACTCAAAAATTGTCCCAAAATTGCTTAAATCAAATATGAGCTTGTGCCGTTGGCGGAGTACGTTAAAAAGTCAGAAATTTATGTCATTCAACCCCGTCCTCACGTTCATCCTTTCTCCGTTTCAGTTTCTCTCTCGCCCCGCATACAAACAGAGTCATTATGGGGCTAATGCAATGCAAACAAGGCCAAATTTTTACCGCTTGCTGAGCTCTGAATCCCACTTCCACCCATTTTATTGCATTTTTGTACCAAAGTCAACAAGTTGGTTTCGTATTTTATGAGAAGGTTCCTCCAATTTTATGGAAAGGACGACCAGTTGGAGAGAGAGAGAGAGAGAAAAGAGAACTTTTGTAGTTTTGTCACAGTTTATGTAATTCGTATTCCAAACAACTAACGAAATTAAAACGAAATAATGCCGCATAGTACTATGCAATGGTCCTCCGCGTAAGTAAAGTAGACACTGGTGGACTAATGGCCATTATGTAGGAGCCAAATGGGGACAAGATGAAATCAAAAAGCAGGCAAGGTTTGAACTTGAAATGGGGAAAAAAGTAATTTCGTGGCTCATACAATGCAAAATAAGGACATTTGTTACTCCATCCTATTCACATTTACATTAGTTTACCATTTACATGTATTTCTAACAAGATTATTGACAAAGACAGCAATAACCACTCTGAAATGAAATGGTCGTTAACGAGCCCAAGAGTAGATACAAAAACACGTCCAATTTATATTTATGTCTCTACTAAACTCTGAAACGAGAGCTTGTTGTTAAATTAATTGTTTCATTTCAAATACCTGCATAATGTATTACGAGGATATATGCGGTTCGGAAAGTTTGACAGAAAATTCCAGTCCAGTTCACTGAACCGTTATAAGCACAGCAGTCAGCACACCAAATGTTCAAGAGAATTGAAGCTTTAGATAGACATCAACACACATGTTATAATAACGATTACGTACAACTTGTTATAAGACTCACCTCACCTCAACCAGCTTCATGACTGAGCGAACTTTCCATGAACGAGTTTTAGGATTACAAACTGTTCTGGAAAGCAGAAGCATGTCAAGGTACTGAAGTAGGTAGTAAGGTAGAGTATAAATGATTAATTTTTCTACAATTGTGGCCCTCTATTTTTATCTGCAAGCGCTACATACTTGTCACCTGTCATCGGAGCACAAGACACAGTGAATGATTATGTTTTAATGATGAGGGTCAAAACTTCAAGTTCACTTTTTTCAGTTAGCACAATTATTTTTGCTAGCTTCTTATCTAAAAGTTACAAGTAAACCTCGTAACCCAAGGACCATGTTGATTGTGAAGTTGTGGGTAATTAAAGAATACTTTTTTCTTTCCTTGATTTGGTTGTATATAGGTGCGTAAGCATATACCTAAGTATATGGGTTGGTCATGTAATTTCTTGGGTGAGCGTGAATAAAAATAATTCGGAAGTGCACAAATTATAAAAATTACACATACAGCAGAGCAGGGCAAGGTATTTGTACTGTGTTTCATTAAGACCATTTTGATTTTGGTTGTACTTTCACAGAAACATTCATCACAGAAAACATGATCTCACCATATAATTACGTAAATGTGTGGACCACTGGAAGAAAATCAAAGTTAACATGAAACAAAGTGATTTGTGGAAATAGGGAGTCAGTTCATTGCTGAAATGTACGCTGTGCAATATGACTTGTAAAGTGTAGATGCTTTGTAAACTTTAGTAGTAGTATTACAAACAGGCGTATTGTATGTTTAAGCAGGTATAAATGGGTGGATGTACAACATGGTGAAAACATTATGTACATGATGTTAGCGTTTTTATGAAAAACGAAAACTAGCATTGAGTAATGGGAAGGAATCATTATAATTATCAAAGAAAATTATTAAAATGAGCAACAATGCCAACGCTCCGAGTTGACGCATTATATTTTGTACATGTTAGACGATGAAAAATGACATGCAATGTGTATAATAATTTAAAATATAAGTAGATTTCTCCCAACCGCATTTACTCTCGAATATTTGGTCGGTTAAAAGGTTTATTTTTCGATGATTGCAGTGCCGGCTCAAGGGTAATGTGACCATCATCAGAAACTGCACTCGGTTGCATCTTTCCTGCATCTTCTTTCTCCACGTTGACTATTTTTTTTATTGCGTTGCGTCTCTGGGATTTTGGCTTTTCTCCTTGAAACTCTTTTAGTAGCATTGCGGTATTTTTATATGAATGTCCATTTACAGTACATAAGGGCAAGGGAATGAGTGCCTAGATAGTACGCAAGGATACAATTCAATGTGATGTGATGTGACATGGGATCAAGACAGAAAAAGGGGAAAGAGAGATGCGTATTTGTACATCCTTTTATTGTGAGATTTCCTCCAAAAAACCTTGCGAGGGAGCATGAATTGTGTTGAGTGTCACTGGTCTCGTTGAGATTTTATGTTTTCCCTTTATCCTCCATTTCTTGAAGACTCGGCAAGTGACTGTTTGTTATGAAAGATAATGAGAAAGTTGTCGGTCATTGCACATCCACAAAAGCGGAAAAGGAAGTTGAGTAAGTTGCATTTGTATCAAAGAACTCTGGAGGTCGTGCTCCCTGTTCTCACCCACAAAATGAAATGCACTTTTATGCAACCTAATAGTTTGGCTGGAAGGAGGATAAAAGTTAATGTGGATCTTCAAAAATTACGCAAGAGAAAGAAGCTTGGTTGTTAAACCCAAATGGAAAACTTTTGGTTGAGTGGGCTCATTTCATTTTCATTTGGGACGGGAGTCGAGTGCATCGAGATCAGACTCAGACAACAGGAGAGGAGTGCATTCATTTCTTTTATCTGTTGTTTCCAATTGCTTGAAGAAATGGTTTTGTAGCTTTATAAATAAGTTACAACACCTAAAGCTTTTATTTACTTTTCCCATTCCCATTCTATTATTAATTTGGTGAAGAAGTCTAATATAGGATGCCCAAGAATGCTAAATGAAAATGAAACAAAGTTCTTCAGTACGAAAATGCAAGAGAAAGCAACTACACTCTAATGGACTTGGGGTTAATAGACAATGTTGGCCTTAACCTTTCATTTCATAGCATCAGGTTTGGCTTCTGTTGAACTAAAAAACAAATGCAATGTTATTTACTTGTATTTCCGCTCCCCAGGTTAGGCAGCATCTGTTTCGATTCAAAGTAATCAAACAATAATAAGAGAAAGGAAGCTTGTATGCACATATCGTATATAGGAGATCAACTAAAAGTGCTTTCTGAATATTTCATGACGTGATTGATTGCATCTAAACCCACAGGGAAACTGGTACACTCTGCGGACTTAAGATGCTATATAACATACGTGGTCCAAGCAATTTGTATGCAGCATATTGTCATTGTCAATTTTCTCTTTTCAACATGTTCGGGGACTCTCTTTGTTTCCATTTCTATTTCATACATATGTGTGGCTGGTGGACTTGTAATAGCTCAATTATGATAATTGAAAGGATTCGTTTGTTTGTGCGTATTCCCCCAACTTTGACAATTTCATCTATTACTCGTGAGTCATCTTGGCTTATTTAGTTTTGTCAATTTGTCATCATACGAACGTTCTTGTTGGTTATCAACGTCGTTGTGCAATACAAACGAAACTAAAAATAACTGTGGGGTAGGTAGGTGATTTTTTGGAATAGTGTGCAGATGTGAGCATGATATGATAGCAACTCTGGGCTCGTATTTCATCAACTTGCAAGGTGATATGCTGAAATGGTTCTTTATGTCCTCCCAATTTGGAAGTAAGACGAAATGTTGACAGAAACAAGAGAATTTCCCAGGGAGAACGATTTCAAATTTCATTCCAAACAAAACCCAATTGTTTGAAGAGGGAATGCTCCGTGCAATACACGGCTCTCAAGAGGTGAATTGAATCGGTACGTGATGTAGCCTCTCCAAAAACGATTATTTTATCCCATTTCTATCCTTCATCCTCATGTTATATTCATTCATCAGTAAGTGAGAAGAGAGAGGGCTTGTCTTCAAATTGTCACCAATTCAATTCAATTCAACCTCCATCAGCGTATTATCCCATTAATACTGATTATAATATTACACTTTGAACTCACGGTCTTCTAGAATAACATGGAATTTCAATCGAATTCCGTTTCGGTTGTATTAAAGTTTGGTTTGGTATTGAAGCTGTGAGCTGTATGTGACTTTCTGAATGTTTCTGAGATTATCCAATGTGTACATTGTCAAATTAGCTGACTCGCAAGTTGAGGGCAGAGGTCTCACTTTCTATTTCAACAGTATTATACGCTCTTGACTTAACTCCCATCTCCATCACCCAGGCCGAGACCCGTGCCGCATTTATGACCGTTTACACTTCCTCAAATGTTTGCTTTTCTTTTGTTGACAGGAGGGTTCCCATTCAGGGAGAACATATGGAAATGGATGACATGACAGTAATCGATCACTCGCATTTATTTTTTTCTCACACCATATCATTAAATCCGAAAGCGGAAGGAGGAATAATCTTTTGTAAATTTGAAAGTTGTCGGTTTATTCTTCTCTGAATTGAAGACGTTATACCATGCCTATTGAAAGGCTAATGTTCGGTTACAAGTTTTCTGACATGTCATCGCCCTCGTTAGCCATTATCGTCTACGATTTAATAGCGCAATACATGACACTATGACACATCGTTATACGCACGAAGAATTAAAATATACAACAAGACTATTTGAATGGCAGAGAAGGTTATTGGCGACAATGGCTACGGAGTAGTGGGAAGAAGTTACGTTCGTATTAAATATATATTTCTTACCAACATTCGTACATAAATTTTCTTAGATACCAAACCAAACCTCAATATTCTGGCGAGTGGATCATTACACACTTCAAAGTAGAATCGT
>JAQGAP010003595.1:0-12068 GCA_034697805.1 Orchesella bifasciata | reverse complement strand
AAATGGCTACGTGAGAAATACTGAATTTGCATATTATTTACATTATAATAGTTGTAAGTAGCAAAACAACAGCATATATGAAGATAAGAGAGCTAGTCATATAAATGCAAGCAACCTTGTCTATATGGAGCACAGCTGAAATCCACATTATTGTCCTAGGAAGTGACAGTGAAAAACAGAGATAAGGGTAGTAAGCAAAAATAGCAATAATGTATATGAAGAGGTTTCATGTTTTTGGTTATGGTTCATAAAAACTAAGCCATGCTCATCATACAACTGGTTTCGTACTGGTAAGAGTGTATAGCTATGTATTGTAGAATAGGTAGGGTAGTATCATGAACTTCGAAGTTGGTCACTTCAAAGTTCATTGTTTCATTTGGTTATATATATATATGATATAGAATCTCGGTGATGTTGTTAATATAATATCATTATTGTATTGTTGCTAAAACTTTCTTTCATTGTTTCTCTATTAAAATTCGGCAGTCTTTGACTGCTCTCCAACCTCTAACGATCTTCTAAGTCTGAGCTCCTTTATTCTCATAAATGAATCAAACGCAAGCATATTCATTATTGGTGACTCCGATCAGTTTATGAAGTCTTTTCAGTACTTCTGCTAAATTTTCCCGGTTTCTGCCCTTTCCATCTTAACCGTTTTCGTATAGTGGTTCCAATTTTCGGGTTAGGCGTCTGTTGCTGGGACAGCAACCTCCCTTGTGGGAGTGTGAGTGTGTGTACACACTGATTTAACTTGTTACAATTTCACTATTTTAGCTATTCTCACAATACCCCTTTATTCGACTTGCGCACAAAAAGTTCCCATCCCCTATATTTTAGTGTATTTAGCCTACTGTGGTAAAATTGTAGCTTGTTGGGACATGAATTTTGGTGTTGATGATTTCGTTATGAGAAAAGATTCACCGGAGTAGAAATAGTGAGGTATTAGGGAAGAAGGGGGCAGTCAAAGACCCAAAACCTAGACGCAAACTCCCATGAGTAAGCGTGGTAAAGGGGATCAACATACTCCACCGCAGACAAGAAGCAAAGGAAAACCACTGTGGGAAACAGAAGATCCAGTTCAAATCGAAAGAAGAGGGTCAAAGGTAAGGAGAACTATTCAACAAATAACATCTAATTTACAGCAATTAAACCCATTTAGTCCTCCTAAGGTTCAAACAGAAGCCCTACGTCAGCCTCCCTCGAATCCATTCTATAGATATAGTAGTGAGGTAGAACCTGATCCTCTTGATTTGAGTAGTGACGTTTATTCTCGCCATACGAGACCCACAGAATTACTTCAACCGTTAGCACCTGTTTTTGAAGAAGGCAGGGAGGTAAAACGGTGCAGTTGGTGGTGTTGAGTTAGGGTCTCAGCGTGATTTTCCTAGTTATTTTCCCGTTCATGACGCCTCTACGTCTCGTAAACACTTAGCTGAGCATAATCTTTCGCCTGATAGAGCTTCCAATCCATTTTATGCACACGACAAAGGTTTAATAGAAAAGCCACTTGCTTTACCTTATAGTTTTACTGGGGTTAGTCCAGGGTTCATTCATATTTCACACCTTCCGGATGATACATACCGTCAAGCTTCGTTGAATCCATTTAATAAAGACTCGCATTCAAACGAACGGCAAGTAGACGTGTCCTCTCCTGAATTTTTAACTCCTGTCGCATCACCTGTTCGCATCATAATGACTACTACAACGACCACCACAACAACTGTTACAGTAACAACGCATGTACCTGTAACTGCTACTTACACTACCAGTATTCTAACAACCGCAGTTACTACTCCTATTACAGCGACTGGGTTTGGTGGTGGAGCTGGTGGAGCAGGAGCAGGAGTACATGGAGGTGGTGGCGGTCATATGCCAATATCTAATCCAAGTCAAATTATAATAAATAATCCAGTCTACAGGCCAAATTTATATTATGACGGAAATGGAAGTCCTAAACACTTCTTAGATCAATTTGAAATCATCGCTCGGTTGAACAGGTGGAATGATGAGGAGAAACTTCATCATTTGATGCTTCACGTATCA
Source organism: Orchesella bifasciata (assembly GCA_034697805.1). Taxonomy (NCBI): domain Eukaryota; kingdom Metazoa; phylum Arthropoda; class Collembola; order Entomobryomorpha; family Orchesellidae; genus Orchesella; species Orchesella bifasciata. The sequence goes on along the minus strand of JAQGAP010003595.1, from coordinate 10,025 downwards.
GGAACAGCATTTGATTGTTATAGGAATTTCTTAATTGAAAGGCAAAAGATAAGTGGGCTTTCGGAAGAACAGCTCTTCAAGAACGAAATTATGAAGCCTACTTATAGTGAGATAGTAAGGCTCTTTAAACGTAGTTTTGGTGGACATGAAACACCTGAAGGAATACTCCGACAGATTTATGCGCTTAACTATGCTGATTTTCCCTCCGGAGCCGCATATTTTCATAAAAAATTATATCTCATTAATAAATTAGACGCAAATATGGATCCTTTGAGGAAAATTTCGTTGTTGGTTATCAATTTACCGGACGAATTGGGTAGGGCTATTTACATGCAAGACCCAAAAACTACGGATGACGTATTAAAACATCTAAACCAATACGAAAAATATGCATCCTTATCAGGTGGGGGAAAGCACGAAATGTTTCAGTTGGAGAAACAACTGTCACAAATGAAAACCTCTCTAGCTGTACAGAAAGCTGAGTTTAGTAACTTCCTTACAGAAATGAAACAATACGAAAACGGGCAAAAGTCTGGTGACCAGTCCAAACCCGGGACAGGTCAACAGCAAGGGCAGAATAAGTCCGGGAGGAGTAGAGGAAGGGGAGGAAGAGGTAGAGGACGTGGTTGGTATAGAGGAGGACGCCAATGGAACTACGACAACCGTCCTGATTACTCCCAAGAAGGTAATAATACACCTTCAACTCACGCTTACGAATTTAGGGGACCGCCGAACCAAAATAATGATCAATATCAATATTATGGTCAACCTAATAGAGGTGGTTCAGGCAATAGGGGAGGAAACCCCCAGCAGAGAGGGAATGTAAATAGAGGCCGTGGATGGTCTCAACCACCGCGAGTAGGTGGAAACTCCGGACAAGAATCGTCTGGAGGACAAAAACCTTATGAGGGTTGTTGGAATTGTAAAAGTATGGATCACTACAAGAGAGATTGTCCTTCTGTAGTCAAAGAGAGTAATTATAACGAGTCGGAAAACTGACAGCGCCGGCTGGAATGGGGATTCCAGCAACAGAATTTAATGGTCACGAAATCAATACACAAATTGGATTCCCGAAATTGCTTTTCACTCTTTTACTTGTAAATGAAACACCAAGTGTTGTTTTAATGGATTCAGGTGCAACTTGTTCTATTGTACAGAGGTTTCTAATACAAGAAACATTTCCTAGCAAATCAGTTTCCATTAAAAGTCTTGGGGGACAATCAGAATTAGATACAAAAGGATTTTTAAAAATTAATATTGGGAAAAAAACAATGAAGTTAGAGGTATTCGTTTCAAATAAAATAAAGAGGGCAATACTCTTTGGTAATGACTTTCTTGATAGGGTGAAACCAGTAATAAATTATAAAGATATGACTGTTACGTACCATCGACCCGTGACAGCTACATATCCCATCTTTTTAAGTGAAGAAGAAGCGTACTCAGCGTTGAGAAAGTTAGTAGAAGAAGATGGGAGTATAGAGTGTAACCATCATGATGATGATGATATCATGCATGAAAAGTTACAGGTAGCAATCTCTACAACTTTACGTCCTCACCAATATACGTGGGTACCGGCTTCAATTGAAATTTCACATGTTGCTGACCTTTACTTTCAACCATCTACTAGACTCCTAGATCGTAGGAGTTTAATAGCCCCAGAAATAGCAATTCCTTCAGGTTTCACAAAGGTCAAAATTCCTTTTATAAATTGTTCACATCAAGAGGTTCTTTTAGTTGAAGGTACTAGTATTGGGTGTATCTCAGAAGTTGAACATGTTTATAATATTATTGAGAAAAAAGAGAAACAAAAAGTTGGCATCAAACCAACCAGGCGTGAGATGACAGAAGAAGAGTTGAGAACGCTAATTATAAATCCTCATCTGAGTGTAACTTTAAGAGACCGACTAACAGGTTTGATAAAGAAGTATCCGGATTGTTTTTCTTTTTCAAGTTTGGACATAGGAAAGTATTCAGGGAAATATCCTAACAATGAAAAGATACACATAGAAACTGGTGATAGTAAACCTATATTTGTGAGACCATATAGAGTTAGTTTCAAGGAGCGAGAGATAATATTATCGGAGATTAAGAAACTGGAAGAAGCAGGCATAGTGAGGAGAGCGGTTGGTTCTGCATGGGGTTCACCTGTAATTTTAGTCCAAAGAAAGGGAGAACCAGACCGTCCCAGACTCTGTATCAGTTATGTCAAACTAAATACGGTAGTAGCTGATGATAATTATCCGCTTCCAGATGTGAGAGATGTTTTTACTTTGATGAGAGATTCTATTTTCTTTACCAAATTGGATTTTGCATCAGGTTTTCATCAATTTGAACTTGATGACTGTTGTCAAACAAAGACAACTTTTGTTTTTCAAGGCGATTCGTATCAATATTTGCGGCTGCCTTTTGGGTTGAAAACAGCCCCTAGTATTTTTACACGCATGATAAAATTTGTGTTTGATGATTTGATAAACGCTAACTACTGTTATCTCTACGTGGATGACGTAGTGATTTACAGTAAGACCTTTAGTGAACACCTCACAAAATTGCAAGCTTTTCTAGAAAGGCTGAGGGAAACAAGTTTGACCCTGCGTATTCAGAAATGTGAATTTGCTATGCAAGAAATAAAATTATTAGGGTATATTGTGAGCAGAGATGGTATAAGGATCGATCCAGATAAAGTAGCAGCAATAAATCGTATGCCTAGGCCAACAACGTTGAAGATGGTTCGTTCTTTTTTAGGGATGGCTTCTTTTTACAGACGTTGGGTCAAAGATTTCTCTTCTATTGCTCAACCTCTTCATAATCTAACGAAAAAAGATCAACCTTTCGTTTGGGATGATAGATGTGAGGATGCTTTCAATTTCTTAAAAATGAAATTACAAACTGCTCGAATTCTCGCTTCGTTTGATCCGCAAAGGCAGTGTGAAATTCATACAGATAGTTCATTGTACGCTATCGGATATTGTTTGATGCAACGTGATGATAGTAATAGGCCAAGAGTTATATGCTACGGGAGTAGGTTATTAAATGCAGCAGAGCGAGGATATGCAACTACGGAAAGAGAATTTTTATCCGTAGTAGAGGCAATAAAGAAACTACGGGAATACATATATGGGCAGAAGGTAAAACTTTATTGTGATCATCAGTCCATAAAAAGTATTTTGCAAATCCCCGTTCCTAAGAACGGCAGGCTGTGTCGATGGATAGCCCTAATCAGAGAAACTGAAATTGAGTTTTGCTATAATAAAGGAAAAGATCATACCGTCGCGGATTGCCTATCTCGTCTTGTAGAAGTACCTGAAGAACACATGAAGGAAGGTACAACTTCCATCGACGATATTGATAGAGATCGCACACATTTTAACTTCAACTTGGATAGTTTTAATCTGCGTGCTGATATAATTAGCTCTTACCTCAAGGATGATACTATTGCTGAACATTATCATCATCTATTAAAACATCCTTATCAGGAAGAAGGGGGATATGTCTTGAGAAATGGGCTTATGTATCATATAGCCCCAACCACTATAGTAGAACGCCTAGTCATTCCTCGAAGTTATATTCCTACCATCCTTGTTAACTATCATGATGCGGCTTGGGCTGGTCACATGGGTATAGAGAAAACCAAGGCCAAAATCAAATCGAGATTTTATTGGAAAACATTAAGTGCAGACGTAGAAAATCACGTAAAATCATGCCTCTAATGCGCTCAACGAAAGCCATTTAATCAAGCACCTGCGGGTAAAACACAACCCTTAGAGATTGGGAAACCCTTCGAGAGAATTTATGTGGATGTTGCTGGGCCGTGGGTATCCAGTTCGGCAGCTCAATATCAATATATTATTGTTGCTGTTGATGGTGCTACTCGTTTTGTTATGGCAGAAGCCGTGCGAGCTGCAACGGCTCAGTCTTTAGTAAAATTTCTTGTCAATTCAGTTGTGTATGTAATGGGGACCCCAAGCGTGATTGTAATGGACAACTCATCCATAAACAGATCACACATGACTCAAGAAACACTTAAGGCGATAGGTGTTACTCCTCAATATACCAGCGCTTATAGTCACACAGGTAATTCAGTGTGCGAACGCTATATTAGGCAAATCAATGAGACACTTTCACATTATGTCCAAGCTAATACCAAGGATTGGTTCAAACATTTAAGATCAGCTATCTTTGCAATCAATGCATCTATTCACACGGGAATGGAAGTGTCCCCTTTTTATCTTATGTTTGGAAGGGAACCCATTTTCCAAGCTGATGTTAAATTCCCATTGGACATTCCTATTGATTCGGATTACATTCAAAAAGCTCAGGAAGCTAGAAAGTTAGCGATTATACTACTTTTACGTACTCAAGATCGTAACGCGACGTTACGTGATAAAACTCGGAGGAATGTAGTATATAAAAAAGGCGATTTAGTCATGTTAGCCTATCCAAATCTGGCAGCAACGGGAGCATCACAAAAATTATCACCCAAATTCGCTGGACCTTTTCAAGTTTTAAAGCAAGATTATCCTCTAGCTTACATTGTTCTGAATTTAGGCTCAAATAAAGCAAAACCTATCTAAACGCACGTTGAACGAATGCGACCATATGAACTCAGAAAATTGAAACAATTGGTCCAAGTTAAAGGAGCAGACGGTAACATTGAACAAGAATACGACGAGGACATATTTAATCCTTCCAAACCTACACTCACAGATCCAGGAAGTGGGGATCCCGGAGAACACCGAACAAGGTCAGGTAGGTTGGTCAGAGCACCAACAAAACTCGATCTCTAAGATGTATGCAAGTATGTTGGTAAGTCTGTTTCTCATTATATATGGGTCTGCCAAACTTATTCCCCACCTACCGTATAAAATCAAATTAAGTACAGGTCTTTATCTCAAGCCAGCTAAAATGAGACCTCTCATTTATACACAAACAAGTCCCATTTTATTCAGTTATACGGCCCCAGAGGCTTCTGCTTCAATATTTGAACAAGGGGCTACCTTACAAAAGTGTAATCAATTGGAAAGAAATACTACCAGTATTGAGGCTATCAAATGTAGTTTGTTGAGAGATATTATGCAAAAATTATACTTCACTGGGGATAGTGTTGACTGTTATGTTACTAAATTCGAAAGGGCAATTACCACTACAATTTGACCAAACAATCCGATTTAGAAATAGAACAAAAAGGCAGGCAGTACTGGGAGCCCTAGCGGCCATAGGGGGTATGAAGTTGTGGGACTATTTTAGTGTGGAGCCAGACACAGATACGATCTATAAAAATTTAGTCACTGATGTTCATCATCTAGATGCAGGATTATTGCAGCAGGCTGTAGTGATTAAGGAATTGGATAGGAAATATGCGAATAGGATGCATGATGTGGTGATGACTTTTAATAGGTTGGCTGAGTTGGATGACAATAGAACCAAAATACATTTTGATGAGCTAGAGTTGGGATCGTTGAGAATTTTAATGCAAGAAGATCATATTGCACAAGAATTATTAAGGTTAGGGGATGCCATTAATTACATCACAATATTAAATGAATGTAGGCAACAAAGAATTCCATTACTGGCAGTTCCACCTCTTCTTCTAAAACGAGAATTAGCTAGGTTGCAAGTGCAATTACAACTGCAAGATCATGAGCTCATAATCAATCCAAAAGATATAAGTTCTCTTTATCATTATAAATTATCAACATGTCAAATTAATAGCCAAACAGGTTTTGTACATATCATTATTAATTTACCAGTTAAACGAAGGAATCAGGTTTTCAATATGTATCAGGCACTGGCTTTACCGTTCCAAAATAATGGAAAAATTTGCAGGTTAAAACATACACATACTACTTTGGTTATGAGTAATAATGATCCTTTCATTATTGAAGGTGGACAGCCACACAAGTGTGATTTTGATAGTAACGTTTGTCGTTTTAATCCTTATGATTTGGATCCTACCGAGTCGGAGTTGTGTGTACTTTCATTAGTTAGAGGTCAGACCATTGGGAAATCTATTATCGATTGTCCATTAATTTGCAAAGAACATAAAGACAGAAGCGTAATAGTCACTGAACTTGATCACATGCATTATGCATTATCAACCTTTGATCATCAAGTATATATGAAATGTTTTAAAGATTCAGTATGGAACTCTGAGCAAGTATCCATTCATGCATTAACACCATTAGGAGGTAATCCTGGTGTTTATTCTGTTAGGTTGCGATGTAATTGTAGATTGGAAGACGAAGATGAAAATATATTAGTTGAGCCTCCGGTTTGGTGTAGCAAGAAAGGTCAAAACATCACCACTCCGATACATCTTTTGGTGCCGTATCAATGGTCTAACCTTGATCTGAATGCTGTAGCCAAGGCAAACACTTTTATAAATGATATCAAAACGACTCGCTCGTATGAACAACTGTCAGAAGTTGTGAATATGAGTAGGATGAATATCAGTTTAACTGAATTCGAGTATGAAAGAATAAATAGCACGGAACAGTTTAATTGCAACTCCCATTTCCTACGATTTCATGAGGTATATACATCATATTTTCAATTAGTATTGAATGTAGTATTTGCGATCACTATATTGGTATTGTATTGTAAAATTAGTTATAATAAATTTCACATACCATTTCTGTATAATTTAGTTAATCACGCAAGAGAGGTAGAAGCAATGAAAGAGATAGAAGCATACCATAGACATCTGGTTTTCCTAATTGTCATTTCTATATTAAACTTTTTTATATTATTTGGGTGTATTGTCTGTTTATGTTGCTATTATCGAAGGAAATGGAAGCGAAAAACTGTTTCCGGGTTCGAGTGTACATATCGTAGAGGAGGAGACGATGAGGATCATGAACCTTATGCGCCTAATCGAAATAAATCAACTCGGTTGAGTGAACGAGCAAGAGCCCCCAGATTAACTAATCATCGGTTATATCCTAACGTGGAAAGCTCATCGGCTCCTCCTGCCGAACCACTTTTATAAGTAATAGAATCACTGACCTGACCAGTCATGTGTGATAAGATAAAGATATCTGGTGTACGGTACTTATAGTATACATTATATAATAATGAAAAAAAAAGTTAAAAACCTGATTTGTATGATATTCGATGTCTATGTTCTTCACACATAATACGAAAAATAATGTAAGGCTTACAGTCCATAGTAATATTGTTTTAGTTTTAGATAGTCTTTCAGTTACTATCAACTTTTTATTTCTCAGGAAAACAAACTCAAATATCAGAGTAGTTGAATGTTGTTAACACCTATAATAAGATTAGTGAATAATGGGAAGCATATCCACTTGGCGAATCCATTCAGGGATGGTAATGGAAGTCGGGATATCTGTAAATCCTTGCAGTTCAACTACAGCATGCTGATGAGACTGATAACTCAAAACCTCAAGATCATGCTCCGATAAGGCTGGTGGCAAGGAAGAGATGTTAAAAAATTCTCGTAAGATAAGGTCACCAACTGTAAGAAAGATTGATAATGTTTACTTTAGTAACGCTGGGGAGAAACAAAAAAAAAAAGTTGTAAACCCTACCAACTGGTTTTTTACGTACCTTCTCTTGGCGGAGTATTGGCAGCGGTATACTGACGTGGAATGAATTCATAACGACAATCAAAGCCACCACCCGTGAAGTAGGTGATGCTTGTCCACGAACCGTTGGAAAAAGGGAACGAAAGCACAAACAAGTGTTAGTTCATTAACACTTCTGCCACCAAGAACAAGAACACTAAAGTTGCCCTTGGTAATCATCAAACAACGGACACAGAAGAGATATTGCTCGTCTGGTATTCTCCACCATTGAAGGTAATCGTGCGGCCGAGCTGGGATGACTTCTATTCCCTCCGAATCCACCGCTTCGAAGCCGTAAGCAGTTGAAAGTAAACACAGTAACCACCAGTAATACATGATGACGTTTAAAATGATAACTGAAGATGAGTAAAGATGATGAAAAATAAGAATTGAAATCCAGTGAGAGGTTTTTAGGATAAAAACAGACTGAATTACGAAATTCAGTAAGACTGCAGTATTTAAGCTAAAATCCAGAATCCCCTTTTCCATACTCTGAATGTTTTCCATCCTTTCTCCTTGATTAGAATAAAAATCGCTGGTCAGGGTTAGATGCAATGTTATGTTATCTTACTGATTCAAAATTGATGACTTTGAAAGTCAGAAAAATTGCATCGTTTGTATGAGCGGCGTCGATGTCAAGAAAAAGAAAACGATACTTTGTGTTTAAAAGAATTAATTTGACCTTTGTCAATAAGTATAAATGTGTGAAAATGAATGGTTTCTGATGCTGAATGCGAATATTTTTTTTGTATGATATGCATTTGATAAAAACATTTTTTTTAGAGTCATGAATGATACTTTGTTAAGTCGTATGTTGTTGAATTAATGTTTTTGTATACTAAGCATAATTTTTATTAATTGACGGTCGGTCTTTGGGTTTTTATAAAAACACATGTTGTTACATTCTTATCAGGAGATATGAATATGTTGATTTGGGGCAGTAAGCAAAAATAGCAATAATGTATATGAAGAGGTTTCATGTTTTTGGTTATGGTTCATAAAACCTAAGCCATGCTCATCATACAACTGATTTCGTACTGGTAAGAGTGTATAGCTATGTATTGTAGAATAGGTAGGGTAGTATCATGAACTTCGAAGTTGGTCACTTCAAAGTTCATTGTTTCATTTGGTTATATATATATATGATATAGAATCTCGGTGATGTTGTTAATATAATATCATTATTGTATTGTTGCTAAAACTTTCTTTCATTGTTTCTCTATTAAAATTCGGCAGTCTTTGACTGCTCTCCAACCTCTAACGATCTTCTAAGTCTGAGCTCCTCATTCTCATAAATGAATCAAACGCAAGCATATTCATTATTGGGTTGTATTAGTGATATGTGCATCAGAAGTGAATATGTATGAATGTATATGTAAGTAAGCAGTTTATCTACAGAGTGTTGATAATGTCTTCTAAAACAATACATAGATAAGGAACTTACGTTTTATTGTTATTCAAATTAACTATACAGTAGACCGAGTATCATGATAAAACTCGCTTGGTGATAACGCGAGCGAGGTATCTTAGAGTACGCGCTAGCTCCACAACGGTCAGATCGCCACGCAGGGTAGCAGTTCATCCTGTGTACACTATGGTGGGTGGCGCTGGATGGAAATGCTTAAAAAGGTCCTTTAAGCGTGGAATGAGCGAGATGTGATCCGGGTTTGGGATAAATTTTATCAAGTAGTGGTTCAATTCAATTTTACTACCATGGAGAAATCGGAGGATTTACAGTATTAACAACTGTAAGAAGATAACAACTGTAGATTATAGTTCTAATAAGAAACAGTTTTTACACATTAATAGGAACAAATTTCTGCATTCAGAACCTTTTTGGGCAGCATTTACGATTATTTACCCGAAACGCAAATTCGGTTTATTATCTCTATTTATATTATTTATATTATTTTATACCTTATCCATTTTATTATAATTAATTAATAAATACTAAAGTTAAGATTTAGTAGCAAGTATTGCTCTAAACGTGCCTCGGCTAACACACCTGAAAAATGTCAGAACACTTGCCCTACCAACAACGAACTCTTTACCACAGCATAATGCAATCGGTGTGCAGGATCGTGTGAATTTTTTCATCAATTTATTTTCCTCCGGCTTGCTCCATGTATCACCTTTCCATGATCCCAGAGTTCGGCCTCCTTTTACAACAAGAAATAGCCCCAATTCTAAAGTAAAAATCCACATGCTAGCCCCACCAGCCACATTAGGAGTTGTGCTTTGAACAACATTTGCATTTCATCCCAATAGCGAATTAGAACAAATGTACAATGCAAGGACAATATTCTGAGGTTTGCATTAGCAATACAAAGAAAAATTCCAAATATGTAAAGCACATTAGCATGTCAGTAAGTTCTTCCGCTTTCGACACATAAAAAACTCGATGTCTCCAATGACTATTTTTTATCATGAAGTATGAAAACC
>JAQGAP010003594.1:0-12068 GCA_034697805.1 Orchesella bifasciata | reverse complement strand
TGAGACTTTTCTGATGTACCAAACCCCATAGGTCAAAACGTAAATCCAAATAAGGGGCCACATTACAGTAAAGCATACAATCTGTAAAATTTCAAAGAGCTAGATTGTATTTACTGCTCTACATAAACAAACTTTGTTCAAATATTTAGTTTCCTTGCCCACCTTTTGTATTTTGATTGTCTTTAAAATGTAATGACCAGAAAGGTTCATCACGGGCTTGAAGGGAACACATAAGGAGTAGTATCCAGTTAGTAGCCACAAATTGAACAGGTGCAGCTTGTCAACCGTACCGTGCATTTTTATTTCGGCCTTTTTTTCCGTTGAAAAATTCCTATGAATATTTCAGGATGATTGTAAACTTGGAAGTTTGAATGTAGGAATACTTTGCAGCTATTTGTTCCGTCGCTATTACTGAGATGTATCTTTTTCTGCCGAGCAATGTTCCTATTATAATTCTCTATAATTACAGCTTCTAATTTTGAGAGGCTAAATTAGTTTTAAATTGTATCAAGTGAACAATTGAACATACTTTAGACTCAAAACCATTTTATTCTACAATTCAGAGTAGGAACAGTTTTTTAATTTCCTAATTCCAGCAAGTTTCTGGAAACTTATTACTTCTTCAAAATCATACGCAATATAACTCAAATCAATAAGCTTTTGCTCGGACGTTCGCAAGAGGTTTAAACTACTTGATCCGATTTCAGGCTAACGCCTTGCGTGTTATCAATATTTTAAAAGGCGCCCGTAAACCTGGGTTTGTCTAGGGCGATAAAAATGGGTTTTCCAGGTTGTATTCTTCATGCCAGGTTGGCCAACCGACAAATAAAAGCGACTAGTAAGTACAATTTTTAATGCACGCAGCACTTTACTGGATTAGATTTACTGTCTCGGTTTTGTTGCTTACTTTTGCTTATATGCTCCAAAATAAAGTAATTTCCTTGCTTCTACAACGTTGACGCTATATAACAGAAAATCCAGACAAGTTATAAAACAACAAATCAACCTTACAAAAGGCATATCACACACTTTAACTTATTTTTTTATATATAATGCTCGAAGGAAAATTTGCATTTCTCCATTTATTTATGAAATTGCACCAAAATTTACATTTTGAAATGAACTCAAAATACAATGTTTACATAATGAGCTGTCCGTTTTTCTTAACTATTTAAATGCCAAATACCACCAGTAGTTGAAAAAAAGTTTAATTAAGTATTTTAAACCGAAATTAGTCATAACTGTGCTGAGTCACTGTTATATAGTTATTTGCTGTATTGAGTAACTTGATATATTATTGATGATTAAGTAGAAGCAGGCCTTGAAATCTTCCTTGTCCAAAATAATAATGTTCCTACGGAATGTTTTTCAATCGTCAACGAACCGGAGACACATGTCATGTCATGTCACAATTATTGAAATTACAAATTTGTAACGAACCACTTTATGCAACGGGTTGATATGAGTCATGTTAGTTATGTCAATGTTTATAATCAATACAAATTCCAGTAGCGTAAACATACGAAATTACTGATAAACAAAAAATGCTGCTATCTTGACAAGACATAAATTAAACATCATAAATGAATGTGGTTCAAGTACAGATGTAATTTCAAACAACAGGATGCTATATCACTGAAAGTTCGGATAACGATTATAATAAGCACTCGTTACGACTTATTATTGTAATTATTGATCAAAAGTGGTATAAAAAGGAAGCGTCTTGAGCAGATTGTTTTACTAAATTGTCAAGCTTCCTTACTGATTCAAGATTCACTTACCGTCATTATTAGTCCGCAATCATGGAAAAGTGGCAAATAAACATAATTAACAACAATTTGTCTAGGCTGGTTGACCTAACAGATTGCAACACTCGTGTTCTCTCTGGTCTTTTGGAAAAGAATATCATCACAAACGAGGAGATAGAAGTTATCGTAAGCTTTATTATATTATTATACTCAATTTAATGTTATAAGTTGAAAACGTTAGATGCTTAGTTGTGAATTTATTTATCGGTTAAATTATTACATACGTAATTATTTATTTTTTCCTTCCCACAGGAAACCCTTGACGGACGACATCAGAAAAACAAGAGACTTTATCAGCTACTTACAACCAGAGAAAATGCGTTTGAAGTTATTCATAATATTCTGGTCGAAGTGAAGCAATCCGGTGCAGCAAAAATTTTACAACATCAATCCGACATCTCATCTGTAACACATGAGAATAAGAATTTCGAGCGAATGCCTGAAATAGAAGCCTTTCTATCTAACAACCTAGTAATTTCAACAATTGACTATGACTTAACGAAACAAAAAGTCGAAAATATTGTCAAATCAGGAGGAACACCAATGTCAAACTCTTCTGAACAAAAATTGGGGGATACGGAGACAAAAGTCTTTACATTCGAAATACCACCAGCCTATGAAAGAAAAATCACAATAATTCATGAAAGTAATCTCATTGCTCTGCAAGCACTGATGAAAGACCCGAAAACAATTTTTGAAGACAATTTCACATGGTCAAATTTAACAGAAACGCAAAAACGTAATTTGCTTGCCAAACCGATCAATTTTCAAGGCAGCCAAATCCCCCTTGAAAAACTCTGTGAAAGGTATGAAGACTTCACTAATAAATCAAAAGAAGAATTATTGACAAAAATGGACGGACTTCTTCTGGTACAGCTAATGAATGGAAGTGAGATACCAATCATATCAAATGGAAATGTGCCACAAGTTCCTGATTACTACGTCCCTCGAAGGCTGAGATCAAGAACCCATATTTCTAGAAGGATTGTTAAAATAACAAAAGGAACCAGTGGTTCCAGAGACATTATCCTATTTCTCGGGTTAGAGTTGTACGAGCTGAAAACATTGGTAAAAAAGTATGGTAATGGAAAGTTCATGAGATCAAGCTCTGTTGCAGATCCGAATAAATTAAATGCTTGCCAAGCAATCCTACTTGAAGAAACTGCATCCGGTTATGATGATGAATTTGAGAAAATTTGCAAAATGACTTCAGACCCTGTACACATTTTGAAATGCAGAAAATCTGACCCTGATAGCAAAAGTGAAGTTAGAGCATTGGAATGGATCCAATCAAGGGGGTCTTTAAAAACTCTCCATGAACACATACACATACAGCAAGAATGTTTCAGCGAGGAAAAATTTCTCGAAGACAATCCAAACTCAAAGTCCATGAAATCCTTCTGTATAGCTGAACTACCAGGTAATGGGAAGTCAACCTTGATGGCAAAATGTGCACAGCTTTTAATTGACCAAAGAAGGGAGGCTTTTTATACTCAATATGTAATCATCGGTGAGTTTATCAAGGAACTCATTGTTAATAATTCAACAACAAATTCTGATGACGATGGAACATCTAAGTATATTTTAGAAGATCCTGAAGAAGTAAGTAGTAAATTCAACAGCAATCCTGGGCATAAAATCCCTACTTCAAGAATTTTCAAGGTTCTCTCGGAAAATTCCTGCAAATCATCGTTTGGTCGAGCTTTTGTCAAGGCGTTTGTAAACACACCAGGGGTAAACTGCGACTACATGTTTGATGGGCTAGACGAACTTCCACAAAACCAGTTGGAATTAGCACTGTCGGTAATAAAATACCTGAGAAAATACAAAAAGAAAAATATTCGTGTGTGGGCCACAACACGCAAGGATTTACTGGAACAGCTTGAGGAAAGTTTGGGAGTTTTGGGTCACACCATTTGTCCTTTCAAGGATGAAGACCAAGTTAAAATGCTGACAAAATATTGGCATGATGAGGAAGTAACAGATTCAAAATTAGAACAATTTGCTGAGCACTGCTTACAAGAACTCAAAGCTGATATGTCGGAAGGCCAAAAAGATATTGCTGGAATACCTCTTCTTTGCCATTTGCTTGCGGAAGTATACCGAGATAATGCTTTAAGGTATGCCAACGGTGACGAAACAAAATTAAAAATTAGCACAACAAAACTTTACGAAGAATTTATTCGTAAACGTTTCCAAACCGCAAAAGATGACGTTGAAAGACGACGATTGGAATATGCACACATGACCCGGGCCATTCAATTGCTGCTGCCCAACGTCTATAATAAGTTCAGCAATTCAATACTTCTTCAGGAATTAACTCCCCTTCCAAACACAGAGCTTTTAAGACTTGGCATTATTCAGATTCGTTTCGGAAGAACGAAGGACACACCAAGATTTATTCACAAAACCATTGCTGAGTACTTTGCAGCTTTCTCTCTACTCACAGTTTTCGAGAAAATTAAGAAGGAAACAGATGATGAACGAAGTAGTAAGTTGAGTGAGCTATTTACAACCTTGTGTCGACATATACTTGCTGTAGAACAAACAGAAATTATACTTTCCGACGTGTCAGATCAATCCTGCTATCGCAAATCATATAAATTCAAACATACAAATATCTGTCACTTCCTAAACTTAATTTTAAAACATCGCCTGCATCAGCGGACGATTACATCAATACTATTTTATTATGAAAAGAACGTAGATGAAGCAAATTTAAAATTTAAACTGTGGAAATGCCTACACGCCGCAGTGATATCCAATTTTACAGAAATTTCCATTGAAATACTTAACTGCCTGAACCACCTATGTCCAAAGAAAGAAAAGAAGAGAGAGTTCCGGAAAGAAGTAGACAGGGACACGGAGTCAAGCTTTAAATGTCTACTGTTTTTCGCAGCCAGATATGGATGTGAAGAGCTTATGAAAAATGTTCGAGAATTTTTTGAGCTTTGGACAGCAGAGTCGGTAATTGCACAAGAAATGAAAAGGGCACATTTTCCACCAAAGAAAGGGAAATACAAGACACTTTTGCATGTTGCCGTCGAAGCCGGAAATTATTTGGTAGCAAACTGCTTGTTGGATAAACACGGTTACAAAATCCAGCTGGAAGATAAGAAATATAAAAATCTATTTCACTTTTGCCTACTGAAGTCAAACAGGAATTCATCTGCTATTATTAACGGCAAAATTGAGATAATTAACCGCCTTGCGAAAGAATCCAACACCATTTGCTTTCAGTCTGATGCTGTAAACTATGCCATTTTAGACTTGTTAACTAAACGAGTTAACCTTGAGCTGTTATTCCGGCTACTACACCACATGCAACAGAAAAATTTGAAAATCACAAGTTCGCTAAGCATATTACAGAGAAACATTTTACATCTACTCCCAACATCTCACTACGATGAGCACATGACACCAGAGAAATACCATGACTGTTTGTTGGAGGTCAAAAAATATTTTGACATAAATCAGCTTTTTGAAGCAAAAGACCGTTTTGGATTAACCCCAGTTGAGGTGGCGGTTAGTGTATTGGATTTAAGAGATGAGACAATATTATTTACCTTAATAACTTAATAAAACTGATACCATCTTTCGAGCTATTGCTGGACAAAGGAGTTCAGAATTTTTGGCTAAACTTATTACCCATGGAGCTGACTGGCAACGCAAAATTTCTGGAGAGAAAACCGTCCTTCACTTGGCCGCTGAAAAGTACAATTATGGGGCTACTCAGCTTTTTACGGATAGGTTTCAGTCTGAAATTAATGCAAAGGACAAGAATGGAAACACGCCTTTACACATTTGTCTTCAGAAGCAGAATGTCAATTTAGATCAATCATTTGATACTGGGGTCCTACCACAACGGTCATCCAGCGTCTCAGATAGCTCAGATGAGGAACCCCCTGCAAAAATTCGAGCTGTTGAAAAAACACACAGCTTCAAAATTAAAATAGAAGGCGAAGTAGAACCAAACAACCAACACCGAATTATCACCCACTTGATTAAACACAGGGCCACGATTGATGAGAAAAATGCTGAGGGAAAAACACCTCTTCATGTAGCCATTGACATTTGCCATGGGTTGGACGAGGAAGAGTTCAATAATCTTACCAAGGTTGAAACCTTTGATGCATCTTCTTATTCTACAGCCCTCAGAGGTATCATATTAAATGAAAAAATTGGATCAGTTTGGCATCCTGGTGTAATCACATCATTTGCTGAGCTTCTTCGCAATGAAGGAGCAACGCTAGACTATAGCGATAGTGATGGTTCCACGCTTCTTCATTTGGCAGCAAAGAAACATTCAATGGGAGTGGAATACCTGCTTCAGAATGGACTTAATCCCAAGCAGAAAAAAAAAGTTAGGAAAAACTGCCCTTTAGTCCATGGGGTGTATCGATGATTGTCAAATTTATAATTGTAATAAAATACGGAAAGTTCTTGAAAGCAAAATCACCTAAATGCCGTAATTTAGTTGCTTGTAAATACTTTCTAAGATATTGCTCTTATAAGTATGCTTAAAATTATAATCTTAAAGTTTACATTACATAATAAAGAAGTTCAACAATATTCTCTGTCATAGACAAGATTAATAAATACTCGCTAAAAAGTTGTCTGTAAAAGCCATGTAAAAGTATACTATTTTGTCGTTATACATTTTATGCATGATAAATTCACCTCAATGTTGGTTTGAGGATAAAATAAAGATACGTGAAACTCTGATTGTGATTGATTTAGCATATGGAGTTATTACAACAGATGGGCTGCAGTCGTAATTTTTCCATAACCCCAGTATGTGACATAAATTTTGCATAATATACATATATAACAATGGTATATTAAACCATTGTAGATTATTATACTTTCGATATATTTATCTGTATTTTCCAGATGACAAATTCGATAGGAACGTGATACCTAACTGCTTAAACAAGACTAAATATGTAAGCATTGTTAATTAAGTTAAGTTAAGCAGAAAGTTCTATATTTTAGGTAAATATCATAATGACATTTCACGAAACGAAAACTTTGATTTAAAATTGGGAGACATTTGTATCAGTTAAGTGATATAAAAGCTGACGACATCAGCAGTATATAAATGTTACCCAATGATATCGATTATACGTGTTTTGCTGTCACTACTTGGTTTTCAATCTGAAAGGAACTAAACAAAAACAAACGACGACTGATTGCTGGAAATAAACTTCCTCCGACTACCCATTTCCAGATTGGGTAGCTCATTATAATTATATGGAACAAGTTACAAAGCATTTTTTATTCGAAGGGAAAACTTAAGCTAAAGCTAGTATTCCCATTCTAACATGAAGTTTATTTCGTCCCAACTTTTTCAAGGATTGATTTAGTCCTAACAAGGCTTTGATGACACTCAAGGTGGTGAATTTAAAATGGAAGATATATAATATGCAACAAATTGGTCATAAAGAAAGCTACCGCCTTTCTCCTCACCGTGTCTTCTCAATAAATCACTCCATTCTATAATAATATAAGCCTAGAGTTTTGCTTGCTGTATCCAACCGCAGTTGGAAGTGTAGCGGAAGCTGTTCAAGTATTTGGTCTGGTTACGTAGTAATGATATTACTCCTGAAAACTTAATGTGTTGTATCTGCAAAGTGAACATACATCAATTACTGATGAATGATGCGGTTACAAAGACCGGTACTTACATAAAAATCACCCACTATTTGCTCGAAGGACTGATGTATGAATTCATGATAGTGAAATCAGCGTGAAGCTGTTCATCTTGTAAACTAAATGTGATTTATAAAAGCTCAGTCCACGTCAGGGAGTATATGCGATCTGCAGTTTTTCTATACTTTATTTAGCTATATCACTATTGCAGTTTTCGATCTGGTAATATGTAATGTCATTCAAAATCGTAAAAAAGTATTAATACCGTTTAAAACATACAAATTCTCACCAAAATGAAAAAGGATTTAGGATTGATGGTTTAGCCATCCATGTTCGACGGTAGTTTATACACAACTAAAATCATCACTGCAACATAACTTATAATATAACTATGCTCATTATTTACACAATGTACATTTTGGAGGTGATCGATTTTGGTTAAAAGAAATTTTTAAAATGGACGAATCGACCAGTTGACTGAGTAAATCAAAGAAAAATCAAGTAAAACTGAACTAGTAGTTGGGGAAAATTGTAATACTAGTAGTATTGTCAATTGTCATATGCTAAACGCTGTTTTAACCTTCTAATCGCATCGTCTAGGAAAAAGTATAATAGAAAATCGTTACTACATCCTGCACGGAACTCGTGGAAGCTGACAACTTCTTAAGTCTCAAAGCTTCCCAGAATCTGGTATTAGTTAACATGAAACATACGTCGGGCTTAAATTTATTTCTGTTCTATGACGGTTTTATTGTCATTGGTTGAATGAATCCCTAGATGCACTTCTCTAACTTACGATGTTCTACTTTCCGTTTTGCGGATGTGGACGGTATAATAAAATTGGCAGTCGTCTTGTTTTTAGCTTTCACATGAATTTCGATTTACAGGTTTATGTAAATAAATCGGCTCCCTCGACGTTTTCATACTGTGTGTTACAAAACAAGTGCATAACCAAACAGGATCCAAGCGCTCGTAAAATGGAAAGACAAGAGAAAGAAATGTCAATAAAACTTTCGTTGTGCCTTTCATGTTTTTGTCAGTTTGACACCAATTCTCCATGCTTTGTCTGTCAATGTTTTCCACCTTTCCTTGTGACATAAAGGATTGCTCTTAAGTTAGGGAACTAGCGTAGTTTAGTCGTATTTTCCAAAAATGCGGATTTTATTAATTGATTTTTTCAGTATAAATAGAGAATTTTATAAGCTACTTATTGACGTCCTGAAGAGCTTTCTGAACCGCTTTGGTAGCTGTAGAGCGAACAATGTTTCCAGCGTGCACCATTAGGGCTTTTCCGGACGTTTTCGCAACTTCTCTTGTAATTTTTGTCCAAATTTGCTGGAATCGTTGAAGGTTTTTATGTGTATCCTTTCGCTGCAGGAACCAGCTCATACAAATTGCCCAAAAAGTTTGAATATCTTGACCATGGGAAAGTTTGGGGGGTTCTTGCATTTGGGTCCAAATTCGACTTTTTGGCACTAAGGTACTCCTGAGTCTGTTTCGCATAATCCGAAGAGCAAAGTCCAGCCAGAAAACCACGTCGTCCATTTCATGATGAGCATTGGTAAGGGGAAGCATGCGCCGCTGAAGACATTCCTGAATATGGACGTCCGCCGTCATAGTGGCCTCTGGAAAGTAAGGCTTCGAAACGATTCCGGAATCGTCCATCGCTTGCCATATCAAGATTTGTATGGGGAACTTAGTCTTGAACCGATACTTTGAGCACTGGGTACTTCTGCAGGATCTGTACTGTGGTAAAAACTTCATCTCAGCACTTAGGAAGGTTCAAGGTGGACGTACGTCTCGTCGTCAATAACCAAAATTTTGCCCGTCAGTTTTTTCCGTAAAAACTTCGACCCCTCCAATACTCGATTTTCTTGATCTTCAATGTATTTAAAGCAGGACTTTTGTGTCCTAGCGTTGATGCCCAGCTTCTGAACTATCATTTTGCTCAAAGTCGAGGGTGAAATACCGATGGCCTTGGCTGCCTGCTTCACAGATAGAGTTGGAGTCTTGCGGAACACTTTCTCAACTTTCTGTATACTTCTGGGGGTTGCGACGGTCACTGGACGTCCAGACGTCTTCCCAAAAATTACTGCACCAGATTCCCCACCCTTTTTTATGTACCTGTAGATAGTTTGTTTTGAACACATCTCCTCCTTAAAATTGTGCCAGGGTTTTTTCGAGTCACAACCACTCACGTCAAAATAGTAATGTAAAACCCGATCCGCGAGTTGCTGACTTTAAACTCGGGTTAAACTTGAATCGGACATTTTAGAAACTCTAAAATTGCATATGTATGACTCAAAAAGATTGCCTTTTTAATGCATTAACACTACTAAAATTACAACATTAGCTGAGCGAGTCATGTGAGTTTGAAAGCTAGTTCCCTTACTTAAGAGCAATCCTTTAGCTGATATAATTCTCATATTTGAAACCGGACAATCAACTAAGACGTGTTATATCGATTTTTTAAAGTAAATTAATAAAGAATCAAACTTGTAATTCTTATTCTTCTGTTAAAATTGGCATAGGATAATTCTTCTTTTACAGTCAGTAATCCACACATGTCTGCAGTGAAATGGCGTATGTCATTTTATTATTGGATAAAAATGATAAAATACCATGTATACTTACTACATACTTATCATTTAGCTAGTTACCTAACTTTCTTGCATCTACAAATCCCCGATCCACATTTAAACTCTATCTTAAGATTACGATTGATATAAGGTTATATTATGTGGCCGATCATTGAAACCTCGACTCGGGAACGGTAAGAAAATCAATTGATGTGGTTTGATGAAACCTATATGTAAACGGAAAAAACATTGTTCTTTAGAGGTTTGATTAGCAGTTATGATTTTATTGCGCTCACAATGTCCTTGGATTTATCGAGTGCGGACAATTTGTCATGAGCATTTGCAACCAATACGCGTCACACTACGTCATCAACCAATATACGGCTTAAGAACAGAGATATTCGATAATTAGGTTTGAGCGCCAATTGAGGTTATTATTTAAAAGTTTTAAATCAAAAAATTGTGCTCGATAGTGAATCTCTGGCATATATTTTTATCATCATTTTAAAGGGAGTAATTTGAATAATAGAGATTCAATTAGATAATCAAACTGCGACGTCAGTGGGCAGAAGTGGTAAACATAAACCCAGTTATATTTTAGAGTAATTATTGGTTTCATGTCACAATTAATTCAGGTTAGTTGTCCCCTATCCTGCACAAATAAGGATTCGCATACCTAACAATTTTTGCAGAATACAGACCTGGGATTGTTTGGCGGATGCCAACGTTTACGAACATTTCAGTTAGACAGTTTTATTGATCAATTCACATTTGAGCAAAGCTGCATTTATATTTGAATACTTTATTTCATTCAAGCATCTAGGAGCAATATGCGACGACGATCCTAATTATCGAATATCTCTGCTCCTGAGCCGTATATTGGTTGATGACGTAGTGTGACGCTCATGACAAATTGTCCGCACGCCAAGGACATTGTGAGAGTAATAAAATCATAACTAGGTAATAACACGTGCGCTTTATAGCTCATGACGTAATTACTATCAAGCATTAAACTTTCACACATTTTGCAGCATTTAAAACCATATTTGCATAATAACAATGATTGCCGAAAATTGGATGGTTTTTTGAAACCCGTATTAATTAAGCATGCAAGTTAAATATACTTCTCGTGGAAGCGACTTTGTACAGTTTTTGTAGTTACTTTAAAGCAGCACTACCGGATTCATATGGACTAGATAATAAGTAGGAGTCCAGGTGATTAATTGTTATTACCAAATTAATGATCCTTTACTTTAAACATTAGACAATAAAAAAGTAGAGTTGTTAAAGCCGCCGCCGGCTTAATGAAGGTAATTTAAGAAATTGCTTGCGTATCCACAGTCTGAAATTTGCTATAAATACCTAGTGATCTTGTTACGTTTCATCAGACATTTCCGATCTGTTGAACAGCTAACAACGCAAAGGATTTTTACTGAAAGTCACTCCACCTCTTCCAACTGCCTACACCATGAGGTTCATCTATCTATTGGGACTCATCTGTGTAGTTCTTTTGGTAGCACTGCCTGAGAAGACACAAGTATTTGGCAGACCGGATAACGCATGCAATTGTCGCGCTGGCCGAAAGGTTTGTGGGGCTGATGGGAAAACCTACAGCAGCTTCTGCGAGCTTGATTGCGCTAGTAAGTCCATAACACAGCAATACATCAATCATTTATTGGAAATCTAATGTTGAGTCCTTTGTTCATGTTACAGAAATTCAGCAAGCTCACGAAGGTCCGTGCTAGTAAGTGATGGAAGTCCGCCTTTCCCATCTAGCAACGGTAGCCTGTGGCAGACGTTCTAGCATCTAATGTGCACTTTCTACTCTGACAATACAATTACTTTTAAGTTACTAAACTTTGTACTTCTGGTGTGAAATAAAGTCTTCCAATACAAATTGATTGTTTGTGTGTAAAGTCTTTCTAAATCGCAGGTCACTTCATATTCGTTGTTATTGTTGCATAATATGCCAAAAAGGGGTTAAAACCCAAGTTCATGTAGGGATGCCACTTCCAACGATCACTGGAAG